>OY744469.1:5307521-5398693 GCA_963556145.1 Hygrocybe punicea
TGAACAAGATTGTAGAGAGAAAGTTGTTCATTTTTTCAAGGGCTAGAAGTACATATACTGTGTTTTTCTTTATGTTTGTTCTTTGAGCCAACATTACAGCTGGACTATATTTGTCTGCATTGGAATCAAAATATCACAAGAATCATATATGTTGGCTCAAAGAACAAGAATAAAGAAAAACACAGTATATGTACTTCTAGCCCTTGAAAAAATGAACAACTTTCTCTCTACAATCTTGTTCATAGGAGCTCATTTGATGCCATAATTTAACAATATCATTCTGGGTGTTAAAAAACACTTGGTCACCTCTTACTTCATCCACAACTCATCATACACTAAATATTGTTCAAATGTAATTACAGGAGCTGATAGCCATTAGAAAATAGTACAACTTTCCCTCTACAATCATCTCAATCCATGCAGTATTTCATGAGATACAAGATTGAGTACAGTAATTTTGTCTAAGTTCATATTGTTTACAGCCATTTGTATAAATGATGGCACTTTTTGAAATTTTTTGAATCAATTGAATAATATGGACTTAGACAAATTCTCTGTGCTCAATCTTGTATCTCATGAAATACTGCATGGATTGACATGGTTACAGAGGGAAAGTTGTAGTATTTTCTAAAGGCTATTGGCTCCTGTAATTACATTTGGACTATATTTAGTGTATGATGAGTGGTGGATGAAACAAAGAGGTAAAGTAGTATTTTTGACACCCAATATGATATTGTAAAATTATGGTGTCAAAAGAGCTCCTATGAAGAAGATTGTAGGGAGAAATTTGTTCAGTGTTTCAAGGGCTAGAAGCTCATATACCGTATTTTGCTTCATTTTTGTCCTTTGATCCCATAATTATGATTCATGTGATATTTCAAACCTAATATAAACAAATATAATACAGAGTAATATTTGACTCAAAGGACAAAAATGAAGCAAAATACAGTATATGAGCTTCTAGCCCTTGAAACACTGAACAAATTTCTCCCTACAATCTTCTTCATAGGAGCTCTTTTGACACCATAATTTTACAATATCATATTGGGTGTCAAAAATACTACTTTACCTCTTTGTTTCATCCACCACTCATCATACACTAAATATAGTCCAAATGTAATTACAGGAGCCAATAGCCTTTAGAAAATACTACAACTTTCCCTCTGTAACCATGTCAATCCATGCAGTATTTCATGAGATACAAGATTGAGCACAGAAAATTTGTTTAAGTCCATATTATTCAATTGATTCAAAAAATTTCAAAAAGTGCCATCATTTATACAAACAGCTGTAATCAATTCAAAAATTTCCAAAAATTGTCAAGATACATGCAAACGGCTGTAATTATAATTTCAACTGGTTTTTTGCATATGATGCTTTTCATGCATAGTCAAAAAGTAAAATGAAAAACAGATGAGGAAGTGGACTTTGTTGATAATGAAGAAGAAGATGAGGCAGATATTGAAATTGACAGAGAGCATTGACTGGATTGGAGTGACTGATAACTTTGGTCAATATGACTTGATATTAACTGATATGTACTCTTAAACATGAATTGAATACTTCCTATCCAAATCTGATTAGTCCTGGTATAGCTACAGCTGAAATTTTAAGAATTTATTTTTTTCAATTGGTAAAAGTAGCTACATTGACAAAAATATTTGACAGGATAGGCAATGCCAAAAGCTTAATGGTTACTTAAGGATGCTAAGGGTTTGGTGTTTTTTTCAGAGTTATTTAAGAATAGCTGTTTGAACCAACTACTATGTCAGTACTACAAATAATTTGAAGCAGGACTACAAATGGTTTGAAGCACCACTACAAATAGTTTGAAACATTACCACAAATCATTTGAGGCACCACTATAAATATTTGTAATGGTGTTTCAAAAGAATTGTAATGGTGCTTCAAACTATTTGTTGTACTGCTTCAAAACATTTGTAATGGTACTTCAAATGGTTTGAAGCACCACTACAAATGGTTTGAAGCAGGACTACAATTTTTTTGAAGCACCATTACAAATGTTTTGAAGCAGTACTACAAATGTTTAGAAGCAGTACTACAAATTGTTTGAAGTACCAGTACAAATTGTTTGAAGCATCACTGCAAATCATTTGAAGAATGACTATGAATGGTTTGAAGCAATACTTCAAAAAATTTGAAGCACTTTCAACAAATGTTGGCATGGCTTGCAAATGCTTTGAAACTTTTGTTTCAAGCATTTGACACTCTGGTTTCATCCTTATACTTGTTTGGGTTTCAAATAGTGACAATTTTACAAAAATCTCACTAGCTTTTGTTGAGTATTTTGACAATAACTGTTGAAATACTTGTACAAACCACATTCTGTAAATGAATATCAAAACTTATAGGCATCCTTGAGGACTCCATCACAAAATATTAGCTTATTGACTTGTTTAGTGGGCCAGTGCTGCACATGACATGAATGAGTTCTTTTTTCCCCCTTCCGACTTCTATGATGAAGTAAGCAATAAGATTAAATTGCATAAAGCATTTTATATATGATATGAGACATATAGCATATATTGTATATTGTAAATTGTTCTAATGAGTTCACTTCATACCTCAGCAACATAAAAAGTAGACAAAATAAAACTACATAGTGGGTCTTCAGTCTTCATCAACCTCCTTGCTTACTGTCATATCTGCTGTGCTGCATCATAACTGTCTTCTAAACAGTATGATAACAATTGACTTATATTTTCTCAATCCTACTTCTCTGACCTTGAATGCTGTACAACAGATGAGTCATCAATATGAAGACAGCTGTGCTTGTTGAGTGAACTAATGTTGCACATAGCATAAACAAGTCTGTTTTCTTTCATTTTATTTGTACGATTGTTACTAACATCAATAAGTGATTATAAGATATATGATAATGTGCGATATCACATTGAATTACATGTTTGAAGTAAAAATAATAGTAAATGATTAGAAATAAGCTCATTTCTGCTTATATGGCTGATATTTCCATATATAGTAACAGTGGTCATATGTGACTATAACTCGTGTGATCAGCTCAAAATTTGGAATATATGGTGACAAATTGCCTTATATGGTTATACTGGTCACATGTGACTATCACCATTGCGATCAGCAAAAAATTTGCTATACAATATCAGAAATTACCTTATATGGTTAGATTGGTCACATGTGATTGTCACACCTTCCTGAAATGGTTATATTAGTCAGCAGTTCAATTTTCAGCTGATTCTGACAAGAATTGAGGCCAATATAAATATTTTGAATATAATGTGAAGGTAATTTGTCTTTTATGAGGCAACCCATATTCAGATGCTTATGTAAGCTTGTCCACATATGGCCCCAACTATATCTGATTTTCCAATATCAGAAGTAGAATCATATCTCTTGCCCAAAAAGATTTTCTCTACAGGCGATGCACAAACATTAATCAATCAATCAATCAATCAATTAATTAATTAATTACGAACCCTCACTGAACCAGGTCTGATAAAGAACGAGTCTTTTAATAAATTTAAAGAACTCATAATCAAGTCTATAGGGAGTCCCCAAGGAGTCCTCAAGGAGTCCTCAAGGAATCCCATGGACTCCTCAAAGAGTCCCCAAGGAGTCCCCAAGGAGTCCTTGAGGACTTCATTACAAAATAATGGTTTATTGATCAAGTATATAAAAATTTCCTGAGGACTCCTTGATTTTTTTGAAGTCCTTGAGGACTCCTTAATCACTCCTGGGTCCCTGAGGAGTCCCTGAGGAGTCCTGAGGAATGCATGGTAGAGTGTGATATACAGCAGTGCTGCAGCAATAGCTGAAGCCAGGTCAACCCACATTGCTTGAACAGCTGGACCTGGGTCAACCCAAGCATCCCGGATTAGGTGCCCTGGGTTAACCTACCACATGGCAGAGCTGACACTGGGTTTACCCACCCAGCTGCCCTTGACCAGCAAGAGCCATACCTGGGTCAACCTACCACACCACATTTCCCCAGCAAGAGCTGTCTTTTGGGTTAACCTACCCCCCCAGCAAGCAACTGCACTATGTGTACCTACCTTTTACAACTATATCTGTGATTGGGTTAACCAAAATGACTGGGTCTACTGCCAGACTCTCTGGATCCATATCCCTTCTAGGCAAATGCACGGATTGGGCGGATCAGCGCGGATCACGGATATGGATCGCCTCGGATATGGGTCCGGATCAAGATTTCCTGATCCGTTGGACATGTAGAGTGTCCTCGAGCGGATCGCAGGGCTCGGAAGCTAAGGCTAAATCTGGAACTCTACTGACTACTAAACAGGGCTATCTACTGCATCGAACCGTGGGAAGGTCACGTGATCACTGGACTAGTGGCTACAATCCACTAGTCCACCGTGCACCTGTGTATCCGTAACCGGTCCCTATTTGGGTAGTGTCACGGTACCTGCGTCGCACATCAACATCACCAACCACGGCCACAACCACAGCCACGGCGACAACAACAACGAGAATGACAACAACAACAACAGACAACGATGGGACATGGGGAGAAGCGCAGCGGGGGGGTGGTGCACCCACCTCCCGTTGCAGTAGGTATGTTTTTTTTTTGTTTTTTTTCTTAGC
The DNA here is from genome assembly GCA_963556145.1 of Hygrocybe punicea. Classification (NCBI taxonomy): domain Eukaryota; kingdom Fungi; phylum Basidiomycota; class Agaricomycetes; order Agaricales; family Hygrophoraceae; genus Hygrocybe; species Hygrocybe punicea. Next base: position 5,312,121 of record OY744469.1, read on the forward strand.
TACTAATTACACAAACGACGACAACGGCAGTACCAACAACACAAACACCACACACCCGACAAGGACGACAGGCGGCGAGGATGAGGGTGACAACAGCGGCCACCACCACAACGACGACAACCTACATCCCTCCAAATAGGACAACAACAACAACAACAACATCAACAATGACCACCACGACCACCACAGTGACCACCACCACGACCACTAGCACGACCACTAGCACGACCACGACCATGACCACGACCGCGACCGTGACAAAGGCCACGGCCATCCCACCACCAACATACCTCGTGGATGCGCACCGTCACATCAATCGACGTTGGCACTGCAACCGCGAGGTAACCGGGAGGATGGTGGTGTGCCCACCACCTGGTCGCGGCCAACCCACCCCCCGCATCACGTTCACGTTGAGACCGGGACAACGGGGAGCCCAAATACGTCACCTCACCGCCTTTTGCCCCAAACCCCACCCCCACTTGGTCAACACCCACGGCACCCATTTCCCATCCATTTTTGAGCACCCCCAACTCACTTGCACACCACCACGATGACCGGCCATCACCGCTGCCTCAGCCACCACGCGGCCGACCTCCCATTGCACCACGACACGTCTGCATTGTGCCCTGAGCACGGTGCAGACCTGTCCTCGGCCTCAGTTACCTCGCATGAGCACGCTGCAATGTCAATTGACGTTGGCGCGGTGAACGCGAGCATCAGGAAAACTCCATTCCACTTAATTTCACTTAATTCTGTCTTATTTGTCTTATTCTGTCTTATAAGTCTTGTTTTAAGGAGGGTCTCACCCTTTTTTCAAGAAAATCCCTTAATGTGTCTTACATTGAAAATCAAGACATTTTAAGATAACATCAAGTAAACTAAGATATCAAGTCAATAATGATTGTGATTGCTTGTTCACTTCAGAGTCTCTCTTGAGTCATCTTAATGTGTCTTGATGTGTCTTGATGTTCAATTTTATATGGTGTAAGACATTTTCTTGAAAAAAGGGTGTGACCCTCCTTAAAACAAGACTTATAAGACAGAATAAGACAAATAAGAGATTATAAGACAGAATTAAGTGAAATTGAGTGAAATTGAGTTTTCCTGATGAGGTAAATACCGTATCATATCCGTATCCATGGCTTGGGTACGGATATTGACGGATACGGATACGGATACCAAATTCGGCACCCGTGGATGATCCGTGCAGTTGCCTAATCCCTTCCATATCCCACTCCATTCCCAACTATTTCCATTCCATTATCATCGATTCTGCTCAATTCTGGTCTGTTCCACTGATTCCACTCCAGATTCTGACTCCAGAATCATCCCTATCAATGATGCAATGTTAGAATTAGTATGTATCTATTTGTATATCATATATCTTCATGTCCCATTTCCTAGTACATAGGACTTTCCTCCTGTCTCACTCTCCACTCCCTCCCCTATCATATACAGCCTTTGCTTGTAGCATGTAGTTACTACAGCACAGGATTCCACCAGTAGTATAAAAGTTGTACTTTTACACAGAGAAGAAATACAGATTGTCATCCCACCTCACAGATTATTACCACACCTCAGTTCTATGCTTTAGTTTCCCCTTGGTCCTTTTCCCCACACTTCCCCTCTGTTCTGGAACCCCTGGATCTGGGCAGGATTGAGTAAGACATCTCTATAGGAAACCTAGAACTCCTATGATCACTTATTAGCTTTTTCTGTAGATTCCTCTTCTGGATCTACACTGACACTTGCTGTCACAATGTCCTCAAAGCTGTGCAGGAGTGTGCCTGAGTTTTTCAACCAACAGCCTCGAACAATGGAACTAACATGGAGGGTTGCCACTGGCAATGGTGTAGTTGACAGTGGCAGCAGTGTCAAGATATCACAAGGAAGTGATGGGGACATCTGAGATGACATCCCCATTGGCTTTATTGATGTTGTGATATTGGGAAGGCTGTGGGGGGCCCCAAGGGCAAAGGTGAGACCCTTCCCTGCTTTTTCCCCATGTACTTACCCCTTCCTGCCACTTGTTCAGGGCTGGGAGCCCTCCCCTTTCCATTTCCCCCATCCATGTCGCTTCCTGGCCCTTTCCTTGTAACCCTCACTCCATGCACCCTTCCCCACCCCTCATCATCCATCACAGCCCTCACTCACCCTCCAGCACTCTTTGCCACCAATCTGATACCCCATCCGACGCCTCTGCAAAGGTGAGCACCCACTCATTTGCCGGCGGCCCATGTATCCTTATTTTTTATTTGTTTATTTCTCTTTTATTTTGTTTATTTTCATGTAGATTAGTCTATGTAGAACAATATATCTATGATATGTAAAAAAATCTGCAAGAAAAGACAGCAGGATAGTGAAATAGTTGTGCTCAATGTCAATGACAACAAGCGCAAATGACTGTGAGTGATGGGCAGGGCCATGGCAATGGTGATGGGAAAGCCCGAGCCCATCACCCTGGTTATCTAATCAAATGTCCATGCCAAATGGCCTTGCTCAGTACAACTTCTATTTTGAGGAAATATTTATTGGTATTCGACTAATTGTTGTGAGTGTGTGGGATTTGATAAATTCCAAGCTAACTAGCTTGTCGATCTGGGGGTGCTTTACAAGCTAATTAGCTAAGGATAACATGATGTCGAGGTGCAAGGTGCTATCACAGGAGATGGATGAGGATTTTTTGCAAGCAAATATTATGAAGATATCCAGTCAAATTTTGACAACTATTTGTGTTGTTATCTTACCTGTGAAAATATTCCAAAAAATGATGTTATCCAAGAGCAGTATTTGTACAGAAAATAGTGCATACAGGAAACAAAATTATTCAGGCTTTTATCATTTTCATTATTGCATACATGTATTCAGAAAAGAGAAAATGACACAAATTTTTAGGATTTCTGAATCAATATCTGTGGATTTTATTGTGAGGGCAGAATTTTAGCTATTTGGTCTCCGGATAATCGGGACCTGGCTTGTGCCTGAATTATCTCGAGACCAAATATCTTGAAGATCTGCCTGACCATAAGATCCACAGATATCCACGCAGAAATCCTAAAAATTTGTATCATTTTCTCTTTTCTGAATACATGTACACAATAATGAAAACGATAAAAGCGTGAATAATTTTATTTTCTGTATGCACTATTTTTTGTATGAATACTGCTTTTGGATAACATTATTTTCTGTAATATTTTCACAGGTAAGATAACAACACAAATAGTTTCAAAATTTGACTAGATATCTGCATGATATTTGCTCAAAAGAAAATCCTCATCCATCTCCTGTGTATCAGAGACAACACTGATGAGCTATGAACAAGTGATAGGCAGTTACACAATATCACAGATCCATTCATGTTGAAGTGACTGTTGTGCTGTTATTTTTTTCCCCACTAACCTCTCAACCAAATCTTGCCCATGTCCCGGAAGAATCATGCATTGGAATTCCTTCCTCAGCATCTTCCCCAGCTGATACATCTCAGAGGCCATGGTGTAGATGTCGCCATCAAGTGTGTCGTTGTCCCAATCTTTCAACCAAGTGCTGTCATCGACATAGGTTTTTCTCTTCTTGCCACCACATCGGCCTCCGTGCTCGAAATCGATTAGGAGATATTCTTCCTTGGTGCGATCATAGACGACATTCGGCAGCCGAACGTCGCGGTGAAGATAATTGTCACGGTGCAACCAGTCCAGCCCAGTAACCAGATCTTTCACCATCTTTTGCAGATCACTTTCCTTGTCAGGGCGCATTAAGACCCCTCTGGTCTTGAGCTTAACTTTGTATTTGTCGCGGCTCTTGCTGAGTTTCGGGCCGTCGAAAACCTCAACGAGGCTACGATGACCTTGAGCATACGAGTACATTCGGCCCAAGAAGTCGAAACGGCCGGTTATTGCATGATAAGGAAGATGATTAAACTCGAGAACCTTCTCGACAAAGTCAGCATGAAAGTTTATTTGCGACTTGTCAAATTTCACCCTCTTTGCGAGAGGATAGGCAACGGTAGGAAGAAGGCCTTTGATTGTTAACAGGATGCGAGCGATATTGATGGTCGTCTGCAGGATCTGGAATCGACTTGGAAATTTGGTCATGTTCAGTTCGTTCGTGAGTGGTATGAAAGGGTCAGGCATCTTCGAAGCTCCTGAGGATCCGTCGGCGGCATAGAAGCGAATGTTGGGCCTATTCATAGTGTAGCAGATCATGAAGTGGACCTCTCCAAAAAATACGGGGTCGATCGGTCGAAATTTCCTGCGGAGGTCTGCCTTGGCCCCAGATGTTCGCTGTTTTTCCTCACCCCAAAAGAGAAGAATATCTCCCATCCAGAGGAGGAAGTCTGGGCAGCTTCCCTCTTGGATAGTTGTCCCCCTAAGGCGGGGAAACCAATAAGGAAGGGATACAGCCCGCAGTCAAAAGATGAGTAGGAACTGCTCATCAGTCTTGTTTCTATCCGTCTCAATCGGAAAGCCCCCGCTGAGCCTACCACTGATAAACTCCAGGGGATCTCCAATCACTGAGTCCACGGGACCGTGCAGCACATCCTCGGACTTGGGTGCCCCGGCTTTTTCTCCCGTGAAATCCCGCAACGCGTTCACAATACCCATCGCCAGCTCACCGTCACCAACTTGGAGGAACTCTGAGATATCGGGATACTGCCGAGGGGAGGATCAGTGATGAGAACGAATCAGAGAGCCCGAACCAACAAACCTGGAGCTTAACCTTTTCAAATAAATACCTTGTCACTGGTAGTTTATTAAGTAGGGGAGCTCGGATGAGGGTCCGAGGTCTCTTACACGTCTTGGAACGGTTTCGAAGGGGCAGATAAGTTGACGGATAATTTCGTCCGTTCGGTCCGCTACTGTTGGAAGGGATCAAATTGTTGTTAGTTCCGCGGGTAATCTGAATTGACGACAATACCTTCGTCAAAGGACCGCTTTGTCCCTACAGCTGTTGCAGAGCCGGAATGATAAGGGATATCTACAGTAGGTGGCAATCGCAAATAAAATACGAGGTGAACACGGCAAGGCGGATGTTGCAGCGTTGGCATCACCGGTTCAGAGGGGGACGATAGAAAGATAACGGCAAACAAAACGAGCGGGCGACGAAGATTAGCAGTAAAAGGGCGGGTCAACAAAGCATGGACGTCTGTCAGTGCTGGTAATCTAGAGGGACAGAGATCCACTCACTGGTAGCCGGGGCCTTCACAAATATGTGTAATCTGCCATTCTCAGGCTGCTTAGACCAATAATCAGACACGAACTTCCACTCCGTCAACCGGTTTACGCCTTCATCGTCCTTTGTGAATGCGAGTTTCGGAAGAGAATCTCCATCGAAGGTTTCAAGGTCGATATCGACCTTCCAGGGCGTATACAAGTGAGCCACAGAGTTCGCTTCCAGCCTCTCGAATGAATTTACCTCCAAAAGGACGAGATCTTTGGCAAGAATTGCCTGAGCAGGATTGATGCCCTTCCCGTGAACAAGTTCCTTCAAGGCTGCGATTCTGGTATCTTTAGGGACATTGACAGCAAACACGAAGCTGTCGCCTTCAATGAGGCAGTTGAGGCGAAAAGATGCGTCGTTGCTCGAAGCACGATTTTGGTCAACCACAGGCCTGGATGATGATGAGGCTGGGGCTGGAACTGGTGCAGAGACATCGCGACGTCGCCCTATTTCCATCTTGAGAGAGATTACTGATAGAGCTGAATGCTGAAGCGGAACGATATTTATACGATGAAAGTCATCAGCAAGAGTCAAAAGGTCACAACCATTGGATGGAAGCTCAGATGACTCAGCCAAGGATCGTGGCTGCTCGGCGCTCGTTGCTCTCGATGGCCACCTTCCAAGTCAACCGACGTGCTTCCGCGCACAACTCACCCCCATGGCCATCCCTATACGATCCCGGGTTGGAAATACTCCACATCCCCCACCGGAGTCCTAAGCAACCTGGGGGCGCTTACCTTTACGATGTCCACGGTTCGTTACGACTCTTTCTAATTAAAGTTATGAAAAGTTTATATAGCAAAATGGCAATGGGCCCATCATCACAAAGAATAGACATCTTCCGGTTCACATTGTATTGGACCTTGGTCCTATACACCCCCATGTTCCTCGTCTGCGGGACTTATGCCTTTATCAACCTTTCCTCATTTCGGCCCCGCGACGGTCGCCGTCGCCGTCGTCCACCACCACCACCACCACCAGCTCATCGTCAATACCACCAATCTCGGTTCCCCTTCACCATACTAGTTCTGTTTACCTTCCTGGCGCTCAGCGTTGCCGGTGCGGTGGTGGGATCGGTTATCATAAGCATGGCGTTGTTTGGGTTTTTCAAGGCTGCAAAGTACAACATGTCTACTTGGATTCCGTTCATATGGGCGTTGATTCTTACTTTGGTCGGTCTGCTTGGGTGCGTGTGTCTTTCTTTCTTTCTTGTTGTTGTAAGCCAAGACTCACTTTGTGTATGCGTGAAATTCCCCAATAGTATTTGGCCCTCTGTCATCGACATCATATGATATATGATGCCTTTGTTTTATTATCAATTGCTGTTTTATTATCGATCGCACAGTATATGTAGTACAAGCAAACATTCTTTATTCCTATGTGCTACAGATAACTTATCTTCCATCAAACAAGCGGCAGAGAAAAAAACACGTAACGGTACAACTACAACAGAAAAAAAAAAACAGAAACATACGTCGTCGTAAGCAAGGGAGTGACAATAGGCTGTGAGCCAGATAATAAATAAACGTAAGTAAACCCTGATGCTGCAAGGGTATATGGCGTAGGATCACTTCTAGATGTCCGGATCCCGACTGCGAAGAAGGCGCGCTCTGGCCTTCTCCATCGACTCCCGCAGCTCGGGGCTCGCCCACGCGCTCTCGTCTTCCCACCGCCCAGGACTCGACCGGGCGTCTATTTCGAGAGACCCACCGGGCGTCGTCATGCGGGGTGGGGAGATGGGCAGCCCTCCGGCGGTGCCCAACCGCATCGACCGTGTGGACGGGGATGACGCTAGCGGCGGGGACGCAGGTGAACGTGAGTGGGAATGGGAGTATGCGCATATATACGGGTTGTTGGGGGTGGGGATGGGGAGCGCGTGTGGTGTCTGTTCGCGTCGGAGCGAGCCAGAGCGTGAATGCGAGGTGTTCGATGGGAGAGGTGGGTTCTCTTCTTCCCACGACCCAGTCCCGTCATCTACTTCGTCCTCCTTGGCGTCGCTCATCACGACCACCTCTCTTCCCAGCGCCTTTTTCCCTTGTTCGATGAGCATGGTCAGTTTATCGCCAATCCAGTCCATCTATACACAGGCAACACCAGCAGGACATGAGCACGAAGGAATGTTTGTAGCTCAAAGGCAGGAATGAACGCACCTGATCTTCGACGGCTGGACCTTCCTCTGAATGGTCGGGGTTTCCAGAGTCGAACTCGGGTTGAGTGGGTGAGCGGGGAGGGGGCGTGTAGGTTTGTGCACGGATACGTGGTCGGCGATGGTGGACGATGACGTGCTTCGAGGCGCTAGGGGAATGACGGGGTTTGCGGATGCGTGGTGTGGAAGGGGTGACACGGATACTCTGTGGCTGTGACATGAAAGTTAGATGGATAGGGGTGAAGGATAAGGAGCATTTACATGTGGTGGGACGTGTGTCCATTCTCGTTGGTAAGGAGGTGGTGGGGCGATTTGCTCGGGTTGTTTGCCGCTACCTCTCCAACTGCGGTACGCGTGAGATTTGGCTTGGGTCTGGGTTGAAAGGAGAGGGAAGGTTGCTCACAGGCGATAGACGGTCAGACCGACTGCGGTGCCCACGAGACAGGCGCTGAGCGCGGTGGAGACGATCGAGCCAGCGAGCGTGCGACGGCGTTTTGGGGGTGGCAATTCTACATGGAGGCAAATTAAGAGATGAGTGGACATGGATTCGAAAGGAGTGTATGAGAAAGGATGGAAACGAAAGAAAACAAATGGACCCGCAGGTTTATATATACGCCCCGTGGAGCAAGTTCCGCTATTCCATCCCGCAAGCACGTGGTTCCTGGGCCGTGCCAGGGGCAGCCATCGTGCAGTGTCTGTTTGCAGCGCGGTTTCCTCTAGGCAAAGAATGAAAGCACTGACCCAGATCGATGCCCTGGTACTCGTACTCGTGCTCGCTTTCTGCCGGCGACGAAGCCATCAAGTCTGTGTGTGTTGCATGCGGGGTGTCGAGATAGCCCGTGGTCGATGCGATGGTTGTGGATTGACTGGGTTCAACGGAGGAGGGTTGCCACCGCCGCTTTCTTGAGCGCAGGACGGGGGAAGTGGGTGAAGGACATCTCTGGCGAGTGGGCCTGGGACCGACTGCGGGAGACTTTGATGGTGGCACAGCTGGCTGGGCCGGTTTAGCGGTCGCAAATGGGTTTGGAAGACCGGGCACGCTCAGTTTGAACGTAAAGGAGAACGGCATGGTATCGTGGGAATATATCAAATAATGGCAACGTTGCTCCCTCCACCAAAACGCGCAAAGGTCTACCACGGCGTCCCAGAACCTGAGCCCGCGTACTCCCAACCGTCCCCAAACATTATTGTCCAGTTCGTCTCCGAGCAAGACAACACGCCCCTCGCTCCAGCAGTCAATGTTCCTGCAAATGTCTCCAGGGAGGGACTCGAAGCTCTCCTCAACAAAATTTCAAGCCAGGTCCGTCTTTGACAAACAGATTGGCCAAGTTTTTCTCTTCTTCTTCATGTTTTCTCATTCCCAGGATGAAGACCCAGTCCCGTTTTTGTTCCACGTCGCCCTCCCAGAGGATGCTGCTAAGCCTGGCGCACCAACAAGAGTCGTCATCGCAAATTCCATAGAGGCCGACGTGCTCTCGCATCCGACACAATCGTTCACACCAGAAGATATCATCGTGGTCCACTGTTCTCCACAATCGGTGTTCAAAGTTCGTCCCGCTTCGCGCTGTTCCTCAACCCTCTCCGGTAGGTCCTCATATCTTCGTCGCAGCTGAGGGAACGCCAATGCGCATCCTTGCAGGGCACACATCTCCCATCCTATGCGCCTCCTTCTCTCCTACCGGGAATCTCCTCGCAACCGGTTCAGGAGACACTAACGCCCGACTGTGGGACCTCTTCACCGAAACGCCCTCGCATGTGCTTTCGGGACACAAAGGGTGGGTTCTCTGCGTCGAGTGGGAAGCAAGGGAGCGCAAATTGGCCACGGGCGGTCATGACGGACATGTATGTCTCTTTTCTCGCCCCCCCCCCTCCGCACTCCAACATTGATTTTCGCCGTTGTCGCCCAAACTTGTGCTATTTTACAGGTACGCCTATGGGATCCCAAATCAGGTAAACCTATCGGCGACGCTCTGAAAGGACATACGAAATGGGTCACTTCACTCGCATGGGAGCCAATCCACCTGTCAGTCACACACACCGTCCTTACTCCTGTATAACACCCACGCTCTTCAGAAACGCTTTGGTTCCACGCCTCGCATCGTCGTCCAAAGATGGAACGGTAAGAGTATGGTCCACACTCACTCGTCATGCCGAGTGCACGCTCGGAGGACATACGGCGAGCGTGAACGCAGTTCGCTGGGGAGGGGGTGGCCTCGGTGGAAAAGGTGTGCTGTACACCGCGTCCAGCGACCGCACGGTCCGGGTCTGGGATCCCAACGGCGTAGGACGCCGGTCGTCTCCGTTATGCTCTTCACGTCTGATTAGTGTTTAATTTCCCCAGGGGAAGCTTCTCTACACGCTAAAGGACCACGCGCACTGGGTGACCACACTAACGCTCAACACAGACTTCGTCTTACGCACTGGTCCCTTTGATCACACCGCAAAACAACCATCTTCAGATTCTGAAGGTCCGTCGTTTCCTTGTATACACATCATTCTCCTTCTTGACCCTCTACGCACACAGCGCAGACGATGGCCCTCGCGCGGTACACTGCGCTGCTCACGAGTACGCCTGAGCTGCTTATCTCTGGTTCTGATGACCACACGCTCTTTCTCTGGTCGCTCTTCCCCTCGCGAGCGCCCGTTCCCCCGGAGGGAGAACGTGCCCCAGTTAGTGGGGGGGCCGGAGCACGCAAGCCCGTCGCCCGGCTCACTGGGCATCAGCGGCAGGTATCGCATGTTGCTTTCAGCCCAGACGGACGGTGGGCGGCGAGTGCAGGGTGGGATGGGAGCGTTCGCGTATGGGAAGGACGTACAGGACGGTTCGTCGCGACGCTCCGTGGGCATGTCGCCGCGGTCTACCGGTTGGCGTGGTCGGCGGACTCCAGACTACTGGTGAGCGCGAGCAAGGACAGCACACTCAAAGTGAGCGCTTGTTTCTCCATTCGAATGCCATCGTTCTACTGTTGTTGCCTTTTCCTGATGATGATGCATTGGTTGGATGGAATGAATAGATTTGGGACCTCAAGACATACAAGATAAAAACGGATCTCCCTGGTCACACAGATGAGGTGTATTGCGTTGATTTTGTTGCTGACAAGATCGTCAGCGGTGGACGGGACCGGACAGTAAAAATGTGATGACAGTTTTACAACGAAGAATGTGTTTTCGTTCACGCTAACTACAACTTGCAGATGGAAGAATTAAATGTAATGATGCTGCCTACAATACTAGCTATAGGTATTTTGTTCGTCACAAATATTGGGTGAGTCATAATTATTAACTTGACGGGGAACGCAAGTAAACACTCAAAATTCATCCATTTCGTGCTAGTAGCTAGATGAGGACCCATGAATATAAGTGACAATGCCTCCGCAGCAGACCCCCTTTAGGTCCGGAAAAAAAAATTCAAATTTGCTCGAAAAGGTCCGGATAAACTCAGGCATGCGACCAATTTTCAGATTTGGGGCCGGACTCTGGCGGAGGCCTTCCAAAATATAAAAAAAGTCCGGATTGCTGCGTAGGCACATACTCTAAGCTAGTTCGTCGCTGGATAGTACCTCCATGTCCGCTTCTTTTTCAGTCAATTCCCCCTTCCTAGACCTTGGAAATGGATGAGACCTCGACACTCTTACGAAAATTTGGCCGGATAAATAATGTGGCATTTTTCAGAATTTGGGACTTTTGGTCCGGAAAAAATCAGGCATAGGGTACCTTTTTTCACGATTTTGGTCCGGATTCCGCGGAGGCATTGCCACTTATATTCATGGGTCCTGCTAGATGCCCCATGGATTTCTTTTGTCAAAACATGTTCTACTTACTTCAATGCCATTCTCTGAACCTATCTGGATATTAATTTTCGTTCAGAAGCACCACTAGAAGTAGAAAAATAAATATTCACACAGAGCAGAGATGATCGTCGACGTCACGTGGCGCCAACTTTATTGCAACACTCACTGGCAAGGGCAAAATGCCCGGGATGGATGACTCTTCGACAGACGATGACGCTGCATCCCAAACAACTGAAGATGATCCTCAAGTACCTGAAAACCAGGAAACAGCTCAAGCTGCTGTACCTCCACCGCCCAAGCCAGTCACTAGTACAGCCCCGACTGCCAATGCTTCTCCGAGTCAGCCAATTGCTCGCGAAAGACCACACTACGAGCTTCGTCATACCTTACGAGGGCACACCTTGTCGATATCTGCCGTTAAATTTAGTCCTGATGGGACCCTTCTCGCGTCTTGTGGTTGGCTGTCGCTCTCAACTTCGACCAAATTGCTCTTCCCTGATCTTTTTTTTGTTTTGTTTTGATTTCAAATTCAGCTGCCGATAACGTGGTTAAAATATGGTCCCCATTTACCGGAAAGTTGATTCGAAATTTGAATGGACATACCCAAGGGCTCTCAGATATCGCTTGGTCTTCTGACAGCGCCTTCCTGGCCTCAGCATCCGACGATACAACGATTCGGATCTGGGACGTTGATTCGGTATGTCCTCGAAAAATATTCGTTTTTTCAAAGAAAGAAAAAGAAAAACAAGACGCCCCCGAGTTTTGATTTAACTTTGAGTGCCGATCTAGGGAACGACAACCAAACAATTGAAAGGGCATTCGAGTTACGTATTCTGTGTCAACTACAACACGGCGTCGAACCTCCTCGTTTCTGGAGGCTGTGAAGGTGATGTCCGGATCTGGAACGTGGCCAAAGGTTGGTGGTCGCCCCTGCAACCTCGGACCATTTTTTCTCCAACTGAGGTCGTTCACCCAGGGCGATGCATGAAAACATTACATGCTCATTTGGACTTTGTCACTGCCGTACACTTTAATAGAGACGCAACCTTGATCGTATCATGTGCTCTTGACGGACTAATGTAGGCCTCTCTTATGCATGCACCTTACTACCAATACGAATGTGACCAATTCTTATTGCAGTCGGATATGGAATACCACTTCTGGGCAGTGCCTCAAGACTCTTGCCGAAGGACATAACGCCGTCTGGTGCGATTGCCAAATAACCAGATCAGATATTGCAGTGCCTTACCCTCCTCAATCCGGGGCAGTCAACACGTTCAATTTTCTCCCAACTCAAAGTACATCCTCTCGACAGCCCATGACAGCGCCATCCGACTTTGGGATTACCACACCTCTCGCTGCTTAAAGACATACACGGGCCATACCAACTCAAAGTATTGCATAGCCGCATGTTTCAGCGTCACGGGCGGTAAATGGATCATTTCCGGGAGCGAAGATCACAAGGTATATTTGTGGGACTTGCAAAGTCGAGAAATTGTCCAGGTTCTAGAAGGACATCAAGGTGAAGCCCCACAAATATGACCAAGATGCATCACTGATATCCGTTATTTTTCAAGACGTTGTCGTGGCTGTTGCAGTGCGATATCTGTCTTGATTTTGCAATGCGTTGAGCTCACATATCCCTGTTAGACTCACCCCAGCCAGAACATGATTGCGACCGGTTCCATGGATACTGATATATCCATCCGAATATGGGCCGATCGGGCATTAGAGGAATAGTTATCCGTCATCCACTGCATACTTCCCGACGTTATTGCTGTCTTTTTTAAAAATAAGCCATGTTCTTGTATTCAATCCCGAAAACTTCATGTGATATGAAGCATGCGAATATCCTGAAATTATACAAGAAATAATACAAAGATCACTGGACGGGCTTCGCATGCAACAGGTCTAGAAGAAGTGTGTCGGACGCATAGCATATATTCTTAAACAAGATTTCTCACCTTTCGCGACCTCCTTATCCGCATCTGTCAGTCCGGAATCATGGGCCTCGAGGAATGCGTCGACCTATTTTGTTTTGGATATATATAATGAGGACTGTAGAATGCTGACAGCATCGAAAACGACAAACCTCATCCATGACTTGATCATCGTCGCCCGTGTTATCAAGTTCGTCGTCACTTTCGTCTTCGTCGTCTTTTGCGTCATCAATAGCAAACGGGGTCCGTTCCATGATGAGAGCTGCATTGGCAGCATGGACCAAGGGTATCGGCAAGAAGTCGTGGGGGGTAGATGGTGACTTGGGCTCTTCCGTGAACTGAGCGTCGCTGTTGGCCACAAGAGTCGATGATGCGCTAGTAACGGAACTAACAGCACCATCAGTTTTTGCCAACAGACTAGATTTGGATGACGAGTGGCGCATGGACGGCGTTAGGAGCGACTCGCGAGCTTTTGGTTCTTCAAGTTTTGTATATCGGCCAATCGACGGTCGATGTATAACCTTCGCTGAGCATCAAGGGATGTTCCGGGGTCAAAAAAAAGGACAACGAACCTGATGTTTCCCGATTGTCTTTCCAATCTCGTCTGTGACTTTATTGAATATCTTCTTGTTACCATCAGTCGCTATCGAAGACCAAATGTCGCCGAGCAAACCGTTCGGGAAGGGGATGTCTAGATCTGGGACAGATTCCAGCCGGAAGGAAGCAGACAAGTCAGTCTCGAAGAATGATTCCAATACTTCATCGGCGAGAACAACCATCCGGAATCTAGACAAGGTACGTGAGTGTGCGTTAATGTGAGTAATATCCAAGATGGGTATGTACGTTGCCAGATTCAAGTAAGGTTGGTTGTGTTCAACGTGGGGCTTTGTCTGTTTGTCTGTTTGTTCGTCCGGTTGTTCGTTGTTCTGTGGCTGAGGCAGTAGCGCGTCACCGTATTCGAAGACGTTCGTCATGAAGCGACTGACGGCTCCAAGATACGCGTCACCGAGTTCAAAACGGAAGATGAACTGGTAAGAAGACTGTGAGGGCGAGTTATAAAAGGGGCGTAGAATGTTACACTACCAAGAACGACTCGCATGAGGTCAGGACTTCGTCCTTAGTGAGGTATCCATCTTTATTTTTATCATGCAAATTGAAAAACCATTCAATGTTCTCCATCAAATCGTTGAACATGACGCCGTCTAATCCAGAGATAAGGTCCTAGAACCTCTTGAGCACCACATAGCAAACATGCTCCTTGGAAATAATTCACCTGGAACGATAAGGCTCCCCTACAGGCAGTATCCCAGAAGAAGAATAAACGATCAATGAACTCGTGTTCCGCCACCTCCCGGTCTATCCGTTGCTAACCAGGCACCGGTGGTCAGAACGAATGAAACATTTGTTGATGTTAATCACCTGAAAGCCGTTCAAGACGATCTTTTCATCACGAGCCCACGTTGCGATTTCACTCAAGAAGTACTGGAACGTGCGCAATTCTATTCTGGTTTCAGGTCTTTCCTCTTCTGCATGAGCAGTCGAGAATAGCGAGGGGGGAGGTAAGGCAGCCACAGGTGGCGGAAAGACACACATCGCTTGATACAGCGCATCATATACAAATCCAGCCTGTTCCTTGCTGAATCTTCCGAGGCTCTTGAGGTTCCTGATCGCCGAGCGCTTCGAGAAGGATTCGATGCTGTGTATGATCTCGAACCTGAACTTTCTACGTTCGGAGAGAATGGTCTCGTCCGTGATGACAGAAAATTCTCGGAATGATACCAGTAGGAGTTCCTGAAAGCGTGTGATAGCGCGTGCGCGCGGATCAGAGGAGTTCGGATGTGCTGACTCCCCAAGGGATGCGAAGTAGTCCCGCATCAGGCTAAAAATACCATAAAGCGTGTCAGGCAAGCTCAACAGAGGATAAAAAATAAATTTTGAGAGTACTTGAGGAAGCCACCATCATCTTGGATTTGCAGCAATTGCTCGCCATTGATCTTCAGGATGGCTGTTACAAAAACTTGTCAAGAAAGTAAGACAAATGAGAGGAGATCCCCTAAACTGACCAAGCCTGCGAGGGGGATCTTAGTGAGCGACAAAATATGATCAACATATCCAACTCACCCGACTTGAAAAAGAACTTTGGGACCCATACAGAAGAAACAATCGACTATTCTGAATGCAAAGATCATCGGCATACTGTTGATATATCTACAAGTCCAAGACGAATTAGCACTTAATTAGCCTTCCATAAAGTGAAAACTCACAAGCTCAAGAACCAAGGGAGGGATGCTACTGAAAGTTGAACATCAACCCCGTGAAAGTGGTCATGAATGAGGGGCAAACATCGCTGAACTAGCGATTCGAATACTCGTTGGTCGAGGAGTGTCCCATGCATGGAAGGGCTATGGGTGAGGACTCATGACTAGACCAGACAAGTACCAATGAGACGACGAACCCGAAGTAGCCAGGCAGGAGACGGTCACAGAGCACTTCTAAAAGCCAGAACGCTTGCTCTTCAGACATATAACTGCAAACGTTGTCACATACAACACCATATCGCGGAAACTGCCCTTACATGAGAATTGCAGCAGCAAGAATGTTCATAGCCTGGAAATTTTAGAATGTTTGAGCATATGTGCATTGCTGTGTACTTTCAAAGACGCACCTGACAGTAGCCTAACTCAGGGTTTTTGAAAGAATAAGCCTGTAAGACTCTGCGGAGGGCGGCAATACCCTCCTCGGATTGATACCCAGCATATTCAGGTAAACTCCGATGCAAGTCCTTCTCTATGTCTTCGGTACTGGTAGTGATCCTGCCTTTGTTTTGTACAAGGAGGTGACCATAGAAACCGGGGTTGTGGTATCGGAGGAATATAGAACCGGACAGGGTTTCCCACATTTCACCTCTGAGACGATTGGGTAGACCAACCTGGACGAGGCGGGTGCATTGAGGATATCGAAGGAGGGTGAGATTGCGACCATGAGCTACGAATCCATCAAGTGTAAATAAATAGCAATGCAAGTGTGCATCTTGGCATACTTCGAAGATATGTTGTCCAGAGTTTAATTTTTGACGCTTCTCGTAGCCTACGATTTTTATCCAAAATAATTAGAGAAAAGTTGTTCCGGGAAGGGGTTGTGCAAAATCACTTTCTGGGGTCGCCAGGAAACTTGAAACGCAGACCCAAACCTCCGTGATAGGTCGTCTCACGAGGTGCAGAGCCTGGCTTCTCCTCGCTGATCAAGCTGCCGTCTTCGCGCTCGTTGTCCGCGACCGATGATGATGAAGGAACGAGCGCCTCCGAGTAGCACGACTTGACAAACCCCTTCACAGCCTTCATCTGGCCGCGTTGCAACTCCACCTTCAATGCATCCCGTAACTGTGCGCAGAAGAGATCTGCCGTAGGGCGCAGTGAGGTTAGCTGCACGATCTAGGAGGGTATGGAGGGTCTTCAGTGTCCCCACAGATCGTCGCGAATGCGGGAAGGGGGTGTTTGAAAGAACGCACGATTTTCGAGCCGTGCCATGTGAGAAGGCTAAGAGCATAGATGCCCGCGCGCGCATTGAGACGCTCTACCCTCCGGATCGTCGATAGCGGGATTGTGAACCGAACTGATTTGCGGTCGAGGGACGAGAATGCAAGGAAGGGCGGGATGATGTACAGTTTCCCTGCCTTGCGAAGCAATAATACGACGTCGGCGACACCAACGCCCAACGCGCGATCGGAATATAATACTCACATACGAATCCTCCTCAGCTTGCACGGTAAGACTCAGCACTGCGTTGATCTCGGTCCTCTCTTGTTCTTCAGAAGACACCTTTTCTGGATTATGCAGCAAAGCGACAGAGGGAATAGAGAAGAATATCTGGGTCAGTTGGTCTCTAGTGGGTTCCTTGAAAGTTCGTAGCTGGGTCGAGATCGTAGACATGACGGGCGTCAAGACCGTGGCAAGCTATTCCAATTAGATGCGTGAGAAGTACAAATGATGCTATAGTAGTGCCACTAATTAATTAATTAATTAAGAGGAGGAACAGAATGAGGGTAAGGAGCAGGGAGAATGCAGGAAACAAGGAAACAAAAGGGAGGGAGGGAGTGGAGTGGAGTGGCCTCCATGGCAGGTCCAATTTTTGGACACCACACCCATACCTGGGGTACTTGTGGATGGGTACACATTGTACCCAACAATGGCAGGTATGGCAAGGTACTGGGAATACCAATGGTGCCACATACTTCACGTTGTCATGACCCCAAACAGTTTTGGGTGTAATGTCATGGGTTTACCTTCATCAGTAAAACAGGGATTCTACTTACTCATCTTATTGTGCTTGTCACGTGACTTGACAGTCATGTGAAAACACGTCAAAAAATAGCCCAGAAATGTATTTGACATATCTCCCTCAATTCTCAACATATCGACTAGCCCTTCAAACTGTGAGATCCCCCACCCATATGCTCGGTGCAAGCGACTCTACAGACCCCAGATCGCCGATTTAAAAATTCGTTTTTTTTTGCACCTCCCATCCCCACGCAATGCCCCCTACAGCCAGTGGGAGCAACCTGGCAACCAGCAAACGGTACATTTACATTTTCTATGATATTTTCTTGGTGTCTAACCAATTTCCACCTGGTATGCAGATCCAAGGCCACCATTCTTGACCCACCGCCTTCCAGCCCTCATTATCATCTCGGACAACACCTAGCACCTGAATCAACTGCGGTATGTCCCCCCCAGCAATCCCTCAGTCTCGTTTCATTGGTATCTAGGCTGCTATGAGTGGTATCACAAGTTCTGGCTTCATAATTTGCATTTTGAACTCCCCTTTCTCCTTCTGTCTATACTGCCATATGTGACATGTTACTGCCCTGTATTGAATAGCAACAAGAGAAAAATTGTAACAGTGGGGTATACTACAACATGCAGTCCATAAGGTTTCGTGTCTGAACTATCACAGAATCCAGTCTGTCTCCATGTCAATCAGAAAAAGAAAAGACAACAACTGAATTGGTTGGCACAAATGCCCTTGCCTACACATACCCACAGTGATGAAACCATCCAAAGACATCACTTGTTGAGCATTCGAATAGCGATTCCAGCAAGATGCAAGTTATCTCATTATAAGAGAATTCAGGCATGGCAAGGCAGGCGTATTCTCCCTTGCGGCGGAGGTTGTACTTCATGGTGGAGAATGCGAGTTCGATCGGGTTGTAATCGGGTGAATAGGGTGGTAAGAATTCGTATTGCATGCCTCTGGCATGAAAGATGGGTCAGAGAGGAAGACAATCAGTATATATCACTTACCGAGATGTAATGAGATCCAAGATTGAAGGATGCTTGTGGATTCGGCAGTTGTCCATGACAATGACGGAATTCGGGCCAGGATACAGAGTCATGTGGTCCAATAAACGAGAGATAAAATCATAGAACAGATCAGAGTCAAATGAGCCCTCCACGATATCGCAGTGGAGGAACCCATCATTCAAGGACATCGCTGGCAAGACAGAGTAGCTATAAAAAAGGTACTAGTGAGCAACTCATTTGGACAAAATGGAGAAAAAAACTTGCTGTCGCCCACGGCAGAAAAAGGCCTTGCGAGTTGCTGGTTTTCCATGGAGTGCCCAAGCTCTCCCTCGGTATGTGGTGCGGCGGTCAACCGCACTCTCATCAACGTTAGCATTGTAACTTCCAATTCGAGCTGCAAACTCTGCTCGGAGTTCAGCACTTCGTTCGATTGCTTGCCTTGTCAACTGGAGGATATTAGTAGAAATGGAAAGGAATATATCGATGCATACCCTCTTCATAGTAAACCCACCCCTCTTCAGCGTTCACCACACAGTGTTGAGAGACACCGACACTCCACATTTTGCTTCTAAATCCAAACGAAGTTCATCGAGGTAAAGATCTGGGGCATTGGCCATTGTCGCGAAGAGATGCTGATTTGTATTTGATTAGAGAGATCACTAGAAAGAACTATTCACTTACCTCAACATTGTAGTCAGAAAGGGCCCAATGAAGGTGATGCTTCACTTTTGAACCATGAACCACAATACCACCAGTCCGCCGGAAGTGAGCCATTATTCGCTCAACTGTACGCTTGCTGAGATTGGTAAACATACAGACATCATCGATTGGCATCATCGCCGTTAGACGAATAATAATCCATTGTTCAGGCTCAGAGATGGCTTTGCCTTGAACCATGAGGTGAGTGTTCAATGTTCAACAATTGCTTACCTGATTTGACACTCAACCGCTCTTCCAGCACCGGTACCAGGTCCCATCCCCATCACCTCCCCAGCCAGCTATGTTCTAACATTATGGAATCTAGGTTAATCTTGTTCTGTGGGTGGGCTCTTTGCTTGCTTAGAAGGTGAGTATTCACCCATCTTGGCCACTGCTGGCTGCCGCACCCCAACTGAACTTGAAATTGATGCCCCGTGAACTAAGCGGAAAAAATATATTAGACAAGCATTGCACGTTGGCGGTACCTTTTTTGTTCTCCACCACAACAAACACCATGGGCCATGGAGCAGAAAAGAAGCGACAGGATGCTGCAAAGGCCAAACGAAAGGCAATTACAGTTGGTAAGTTTTCTGCTCTTTCTGTACATGTATGCAGTGCTAATTGTATTGCTCCAGAGCCTGGCCAACCAGTTGCTTCCACTGCTAAGTCAGGTACTCGTTCCTCCAAGACCTGTTTGGTTGCAGCTGAGGTAGCCATGGAGTCGGTGCCACGTGAGGCTGAGGAACAAAGCATGAATGGTCAATGACCCATTCATAAGTCTGCTAAAGCCGCCAAGATCCTTTTACAGGAAATTCAGTTGCATGAGGACAATGAACCTGGGAGCACAACTGCATTTGAGGAATTTCAAGTTGAAGAGGGATATGCCGACGACGAGGACGTTGATGAATATGAGGAGGATATTGATATTCATGATGTAGCTCACTCCAGTGCTGCTGAGGAGATCAGTTGTGTCGAGCCCACTCCAGGAACTGCGTGGGCAACAGCTGCTGCTACCGCTGCAAAAATTTCACGAGCTACTGCTGCCGCTGCAAAAGTCAAGTTACCATCGCCCACTGTGAAGAGCAACGATGACTCATCCTCTGAATCTGATGGTGAGTAACATCCCTCGTAATAAGGTACTACTAGTACTCACTCTGTTGAAAGCTCCCTTTGAATTCACCCTCGAGGTTTTCAGTGTTGCAAAGCAAACTGTTACGGATCGCTTCTGCAGTGGGCTCCGGCAACAATCAACTTAACAGGGGATCGGCTTCCAGAGGGGAGAACAGCAGCTTTCATTGTTGCTTACAGCTAAGACAACACTGCTAAGAAGGGGGGGTCAAGGTCTAATGTCATTGCAAGCCATGGGGGTTACCCAAAACAAGATGAGTCTGCCCCAAGAACCAGACTAAATGTAAAGAAAGGAAAAGAAGAAAAAGTCCAAACCAACAACAAGAACAGTATATATAGTGACTGGTCTTGAGGGGAGGTAAATAGAAATACAACCATGAAGCCACAACATGTCCAACTCTACCATGTGTTCACCATGAGGCGTACATGAGGCGTCCTCATGTCGATGTTCTCGCAATCCAACTGGAGGCCCGGGTGTCGTTGAGGATAGAAGAGGTCCGGATGACTCGGATGATTTGTCATCGGATCATGTGATGTGCAGAATTGCCTATTCGGGGTCTACACTTGCTGTAACAGGCAAGTGCGCAGTCTGGCAAGTGCATTGCACGGTTGGGTCGAAGATGGGTATCGTCCAGTGTAGGATTGGTGATGAGAGTGTCTTGAGGTAGTGGGGACATAGCGACAAGGTCGGTATAAAGGAAAACAAAGGAATGTATGGAGGGAAAACCAACTAGGATGGTGGGATAGTCGAGGTCAGACATGTGAACAGCATAAGCTGTACCTGATGATGATGTCTGTGTCGATGATGTATCGAGGAGCAATGTCTTGTCCTGTCTGTGGAACAATGCGGTCCACCTGATGTTGGTATTCGTCCAAGAAAGGGTCTTGTTGTGTAAACGAGTGTGGGAGATATCAAGGTTATAGATGGAAAAGGATAAATGAATGTGGGTCCAGGTTTTGAGTCATGGCACGAGTGACAAGCTGTGGGAATAAGATGTCGGGTACTGCAATGAAGCGATGTCGTGTGAACAATATGCGATAGGGGTTGGTTCACTGTTTGGGAAGTCGCATGGTCTGTGGTTGAAGTCCAAAAGAATGTGCTTCGGCGATGGTCGGATTAGAGAGAACAGTGAAATGTCTTGTGATCAGGGATTGTTCAGGGCATGCGTGCAGGTGAGGAATGTCGTCGGATAATCAGGGAGGTTAATGGTAGGCATGGAATACGAAAGTGGAAACCATATATCCAAGATTGGCAATTGTCAATTACGTGTCGATATATTGTCAAGGTAGAGGTCGGATGTATCGATGGCAGAAGGGTGGGTACCGATGCCAAAGATAGATCATAACAAGGTAAAAACCGATGAGAAAGGTGATGGCGATGCTGCCAATGATGATTACGGTAATTAGCTGTGTCGGGAGTACAGCCATTGTGAATCGGTTTGTCGTGGGATGAAGTCAACAATATGTCAGGGCGAGGGAAAAGACAATAGCAATGATGTCTGTCAGCAAGGAGACTATTCGGGTACAGCAAGGTAATGTGGGGATGTGTCCATGGTCGGTCTGGATTGTTCTAGAAGAAAAGAGAACAAGGACAAGAAGAAACAACGATGTCCGAAAGAAGACAAAAGGTAAAAGGAAACGAAAAAGGAAGGTGTGATAAAATGGAATCGTCATCATGGGTAGCGGAGTCGGAATCGGAGTTGCGGAGTTGAAAAATGTAACACAAACCCACGATATCAGTGTCGTCTCATCTGAGATCACATTCTTTTCATTGCAAGAAAAAATCGCTCGCGCATTGAACATCCACCCCAAATCTTTACATCTTCAATATCACTTTAGTTCAGACCCAAAAGACACCCTTCCATGTGACTTGATGACCCATGGCCATTTCAACATGCTAATGATGCTCCTACGCAATCGCTCCACCCCTGGATTAACAGCTTCGGGCAAGCGTTCAACTCGCAAGCTGAAGGCATACATGCTTCAAGTGTTCACCAAAGGGGACTCTCCTTTTGCTGGAGAAAGCAAGGTGGGATCTTCATTGACGTTCTTACCGCTACTAAATTCAGATTCCTTTCAGTCTGCAGCAAAAGCCAAGGCTGATTCAGTCGCGAAGGAGCAAACCAAATCTGCAGTCAGTGCCGCTGTAGATGCGGGTTCGGGGTAGCTTCGGAACAATAAAGAAAGATGATCCTAACCAAAGGGGTGTCAGCGTAGAAGTGACAGTGGATAAGTCAGTGTCGGGAATAGTAGTAAAAGGTGAAATGTAAGTAAAATATAATGCCGCCATGTAAAACTGGACAAATAACGATGAATCTGGCGATGAACGGACTGAAAACGGATAAATAACGACGAACCCGATGATGCCGACGATGTCGGGTACAGCGGGTCAGGTCAGGTCGGGTCGGGTCGGAAATGATGAACAAGTAGAGGAACAATGATAAGGACGACGAAGGGAACTATAAAAATCTAAGGGTCTATGAGGACGAGCATTTGAAATGATTAAAATGATTCTGACTATGAGGGAAATGGGGACTAATGGTATCTTTTTTTTGTACGGTCGTCGGGGACCGTTTTTATAGTACATGTGTGTGTAGTCTACTTTTGGACATGTCTATTTTGGCTGATAGATACTACAAAGTAGTGTTGCCATGGCTATGACCGATGTTTTTCAAAAAACTGCCATTTAAGGCTAGATAAATTAGCTAAAATCATGAAAATATTTGACAAGATAACTGAAGCCAATGGCTGAGGGGTCACTCAAAGGTTCCAAGGGTTTGGAGTTTATATTTTGGAGTTATTCAAGCATAGCTGTTAGATCATAGCTGGTTACACTCAACAGCTATTACTAAATAACTCTGGAAAATGAATTCCAAACCCTTAGCACCCTAAATCGCAAGCTTAAGTCTAAACGAGGTAGGAGTGTGACAAAAGATATGGTCTCTGAGCGAGTGACAGGTGTGACACAGAGTCAGCGCTCTGTGCCCTCGCTGTCACTGTTGTTGCGGCTCGTTTTCTTCATAGTTCTCAAATGCCCCGCATCGACTCTGACCCAAACCTTCAAATCTGCCCTGATTTCGACTCAGAAGATTTTCTCGACATTCGAAACACCATTGCCCTTGCTACAGGCATCACAGCCGACCAGGCCGCTCTCAACCTCGCCGCTTCCTGGACAGCCCAAAACAACACCAAGAAGGCTGCCTGGGACGCTCAGCTCCAAGCTGACCAACTGGTAGATGACATTGCCACTTTAGCAGCCCAGGAGGCAGAGGCTGCTGCTCAGGCCATCCTAGACAAGGAGGCTGCCGAGGAGCTCAGGGAGGCAGAAAAGAAAAAACCCAAAATGCATACGTTCGACGTAACCAAGTCAATCGGTGCGAACGTCTCCCAACGCCCCTCCCCTTATGCCCTCGAGTGCCTCCGGAAGTTCGAATATGTCGAACTCTGGTATTTCACCCCCGAAGGCTGCAATGAGGCCGCCATAACCCAACGCTCAGCAGCGGACGACACCTTCGGCATTACCAGATCCGAGGCCGACCTCATGGTCCTCAAGCCAGTTTCCTCCGTCCGTGCGTCCCGCAAAGCCCTGAGAGATGAAGACCTGTCCTGGGACCAAATGGAGATCGCCAGCACCCTCATGCTCCGCCACCAACACCAACTCCACTGGCCCGAGGCTGCCACAGATGCGCTCTCATCTTCTGGTACAAGCTATATGCCCATGAACTGCGAGCCCAGTCAGACGGCCACCGCATCCTCTTAATATACCAAGCCCAAGCCCGCCGGGAATGGCATGCAGCCTTGGAACGGAAAGATGCTGGCTTGGCCTCATCGACAACGACCTCCTTGCAAAAATCACTCGTGAAAACTTTCACTTGGACTGCCTAGCTTCTCTTCGCGAGGTCAGTCCCCTTTCCCCCCTCTTCTGCTTCGTGCCCCAGCACACCCGCTTCACTTCGTGCACACATGCACCCGTTTTGCTTCGCTTCGTGCACACGTGCACCTGTTTTGCTTCGCTTCGTGCTCCAGCACCCCGCTTCGCTTCACTTCACGCTGCACCCTGCCCCGCCCTGTGTGCTGCACCTCTGCATGCCCAGCCTTTGGCCCTCCCCTGCTTCGCTCTGCTTCAAGGCTTTGCTTCACACTGCTAACCCTTCTGCCTCCAGGTCAGATCGCGCCCGCACTCTCCCCCTAGAGGCCGCCAAGGCAACCCCTCCGCTGCAGGGCGAGGCCGTCACTCCCACTCCAGATCGCCTCCCCCCCGCAGGCCTCGCCAGCGCTCCCCCGCCCCTAGAGGAGCCTCCTCCTCCCATCAGGTTTTTCAGGGGGGTGCACCCAACCTCGCGCCCTCGGTGTGCACCCTTTGCCTCGGACGCTACCGCCACGACACTCTCCGCTGCAAGGCCACTCAGCTTTGGGACAACTCCCATATCCACTGCTGTCGCAACGACCAAGGCCGCCTCGTCAATCCCAACGGCTTGGTCCTCTGCTCAGACTGGCAACTCCCCCGAGGCTGCCCCAACCCCTCCCACCCCGACCGCCACGAGTGCTCCGGTTGCGGCAGCAGAGCGCATGGAGCCCAGGGCTGCCCTCGTGGTCAGAAAATCTAACCCAAAAACCCCCTACATCCCCAGCGCCTGGCTCCGCCTCCTCACAGAGGCAAACTTGTTACACAAATACCCCACCCTCCCTCACCTTATCCAATTTGGCTTTGACGCAGGCATCCCTCCCATCTTCACCACCTTTGTGCCAGCCAACAGTCCCACCATCGCCCTACATGCAGCTGAATTCTCAGCCATCATTGCCAAGGAGTATGCCCGAGAACGACACTTTGGCCCTTTCTCTCAAGCCGAAGTGGAGGACCTCATTGGTCCTTTTCAGAGCTCTCCGCTCTCCCTCACCCCCAAAACCGGCAAAGAGTCATTTCGGATGGTACAGAATCTTTCTTTCCCATCGAAACCCTCTGCCACAAGATCCTCAATCAACTCTGCAATTGACTCAGACCAATTCCCCTGCACCTGGGGTACCTTCGCTACAATTTGCCTCCTCATCACCCGCCTCCCCCCAGGCTCCCAGGCTGCTGTACGAGACATCGCCGAAGCACACCGAACTGTCCCAATCCTCCCCTCCCAATGGCCCGGCCTTGTGCTCCGCCTCCCTGGCCCTGATGCCTTTAATATTGACACCTGTAGCTGCTTCGGACTCTCCTCATCCTCAGGCAACCATGGCAAGCTGGGCGACGCCGGCACCGAACTCTTCCGTGCCCAGGGGATCAGCCCCGTCTCGAAGTGGAGTGATGACCACATCTTTTTCCGCATCCGCCGTGAGCACATTGCCCCCTACAATGAGCAGCGCCGGGGCTGGAATGCCAGCATCTTGGAAAATGGGGGCCGTATCCACTCCGGCGGCCGCTTTTGGTACCAGGGTGCCACCATGCCTGATGACTCCCCTGAGGAATTCGACGAGGATGCCTCCTTCCCCATCCAAGACCTCTCGGCCTCCTCTCCCCGCTCCCTCCCCGACTCTGCCTTCTCTTATTGCCTGGACGACATTGACTCCATCTCTAAGATACTGGGCATCCCTTGGGAGGCTTCCAAGGACATCCCCTTCAACTCGGTGGTCCCCTTCATTGGCTTCTCTTGGGACCTGGAGCTCCGCTCGGTCGCCATCCCTTCTAAAAAGAAGGAGAAGTACCTGGCCGCAATCACCCTTTGGGAGAAAGACCCGACGCACGTCCTTGAAGATGTCCAGAAGCTTTTTGGCAAGCTTCTCCATGCCAGCCTCGTCATCCCAATGGGACGTGCTTACCTCGCCAACCTGGAGGCCATGCTGGGGATCTTCCACGACAATCCTTTCAAGCTGCGCACTCCCCCTCGGGGCACTACAGATGACCTCCGCTGGTGGTCCCACACTCTCTCCCAGCCTGACGTCTCCTGCCCCATCCCCGGTCCCGTTCCTGTCATCGACCTCAATGCCTACTCCAACGCCAGCTCCTCAGGCATTGGAGTCACAATTGGACCCCATTGGCGTGCTTGGCGCCTGCTTTCAGGCTGGAAACGTGACAACAGGGACATCGGCTGGGCTGAAGCAGTCGGCTTCGAACTCCTGGTGCGATACGTTGTCGCCAGCAATCCTCCAGGCACTCACTTCAGGGTCTTCGGTGACAACCTTGGGGTTATCCAGGGCTGGTGGAGAGGCCGGAGCCGCAACCCTCAAATCAATGGGGTCTTCAAGAGGATTCTCTCCTCCACAGCTGCCCTGGCCTACTCCATCCACTCGAGATATGTGCCCAGCGAAGACAACCCCGCTGACCCACCTTCCAGAGGGATCTACCCCCCTCTCACCCTCCTGCTTCCCCCCCTTGACATCCCAGCCGAGATCACCCCCTTCATTGTCAACTTCGACACACCCATTCCTTGACGTGAGTCCTGGTCTCCTCTCCACCCTGCTCCAACACCCCTCCCTGCCGCCACCCCCCTCAACCCCAGTGCCCCCCCCGCTCTCAAACAGCAAGCAACGGTCCGGCACAGGGAAGGGAACCCCCTCCAAAAACCAGCCGGCTTGGAACTCCCCCCTTGCTTCCCATGTCTCCCGCCCCCCTGCCCCCTCTGCCTATCGCCCTGGCCTGGTCCCCTCACCCTCTCACCTTCGTCCTCATTGCCTTGCCCGGGACCGCCTCCGAATCTGGCGCCTCCCCCAGGCCCACACCATCTTAGATGACCAGGGTGTCCCCACAAACCTGGCCCCAGAGGACCTCACCCGCATTGCGGATGTCCTTGAACACACTTAAGCCGAAAGCACCCAGGAAACATATGGCACCGGCCTCCTCCTGTTCCACGTCTTCTGTGATGAGAAGAGTCTCCCAGAAAGTCAACGTGCCCTTGCCAGTGCAGTTCTCCTATCAGCCTTCACCGCCACTCTAACGGGCTCTTACGCTGCCAAGTCAATTGGGAATTACCTCTACGGGGTATGGGCCTGGCATATAATCCATGGCATCCCTTGGCACCCAAATGAACTCGAGATCCAGGGCATCCTAAAGGCTGCCATAGCCCTCCGCCCCGCATCCTCTAGGAGGAAGCCCCGTCTCCCTTTCACAGTTGATTACATTGTGGCCCTTGGCTCGGACCTCTCCTTGTCAGTTCCCCTTGATGCCGCTGTCTTTGCCTGCCTCATGACCACCTTTTACTCGGCTGCCCGCCTCGGTGAGTTCACTGTGAAAAACCTCAAACCAGGGTCCTTTCACAGCTCCACCCACGTCACCCCTGCACATGTATCTTCTGTCCATGACCGCAATAACCTGCAAATGACATCCTTCCACATTCCTCGCACAAAATCCTCAGCCACGGGAGAGGATGTCTTCTGGGCCAAACAACTTGGGCCCTCTGACCCCGAAGCTGCCCTGGCCAACCACTTGCGGATAAACCATCCCCCTGCCGACGGCCCGCTCTTTGCCTACCGCTATGGCAAGGGCTTCCGGGCCCTCACAAAAACCAAGATGCTAGAACGCCTGGCCAAGGCTGCCCGCAACTTGAATGTGGACCCCCTCCAAGGCCATGGCATCTGCATCGGATCAACCCTTGAATACCTACTCCGAGATGTCCCCTTCGATGTAATGAGGGCCAAAGGTCGCTGGGCCAGTGATGCCTTTCTCCTCTATCTGCGGAAACATGCCCAAATCATGGCGCTGTATATGCAGGCATCCCCTGCCCTACATGAAGGCTTCATTCGCCTTACAATGCCCCCAGTCCGTTAACCTTTGTGAGTCCCTCTCCTTCCAGCCGCCTCCTAAAAAATGGGAACCGATGTTCACCCGTCGCGTCGTCGCCCTCCTATCAAGCCTTGGGTTTCGCTGCTCACACCAGTTCCTTCCCACAGGCCAGAATCACTCTTTCCGGGGCCGGGAAGCCTCTTGGCTTTCACCCAACCCCTCTCTTCATCATTTTCTCCCTTCCTGCTTCTCTGATCCCTACAAAAGTAGTTATCCTATCTTGTGCTTCCCTCTCCCTTCTGCAATCTGAGTTCACCGCAATGTAATCTCAAAGAGTGACCCCTCAGCTTTTGGCTTTGGCTGTCTTGTTAAATATTTTCATAATTTCAGCTAATTTATCTAGCCTAAAAAGGCAATTTTTTGAAAAACATCGGTCATAGCTGTGGCAACACTACTACAAAGAAAAGATGGAATGGGGATGTGGAAAGGGGTTTGCAAAGCGACATAGACAGGTAAATGGAGGGGAAAACGAATATGCAAGGAAAAGATCTAGAAGTCCTACATATCTCTGAAAGGACGAGGGGATGCACAAATAAAGTAAATCCGAAGTCGGGGATTGAGTCCGATGAGATCCATCTTCTATAATTAGAACTCCAGGGCATCTGAGGCTGCCGGATTTGGTCCAAAAGTGGCTGTGACGAAGCAGCATACGTCGGGTCATGTCGGTCACATTGGGTCACATCACGTTGGGTTACGTCGGGTTTGAATGCGAGTTGAATGGAGGCAGCGGGTTCGTCTGGATTCGTGATATATCGAGGATATGGACTCAGAGGGATGTTGAGTCTCTACACCGCCCATGAACAACGCATTGAAATCCGCCACACCCTTTCAGAGAAATGGGCCTGTGACATCCACAGTCTTCCTGACAAGCCATCCTTGTGCTTCAAGAACCCTATGACTGGCCTATGCCATCCGATCACTGAGAACAACGTGTACCTTTGGGCTTCGCTACATGTGAGTATTTTCTTAACTGCGCTCATCTATTAACCAAAAAGAATTGTCTAGATCACTGATCCTGTAGCATACCCGCTTGATAAGCCCCCAGTTCAAATAAATGTCCTAGGCAACTCTGCGTGTGGGCGGCCCACCACTAAACCCACCGTGAATGTCAATGAACCAGCAGCCTTCCCATACGGGTGTTATCCGCCGCCATTCATGACACCTGCCATGTACTATTCTTCAATGGGTTTCCCTCAGATTCCCCCTGGGCTGGGTTTCCTCCCACCTCAAGGACCCACTGGTTTTCTCCCACCTCACGGGCCCACAACTTTTCTCCCACCTCAGGGACCCACTCCACCCACTGCCACCACTGCCACTGTCCCTTTGCAAGCACCAAGATACCTTGGGATCCAAGAATGGGTTGAATATTGCAACCGACACCCTGAACGCGCTGGGGTGCATTTCAACGCTCTGCTTCCAAAATTTCAAGGTCAAGGTTTTCGATATGTCAACCAACTCACCGGCAGTCGTGTCACAATTGATAATCTTTCGGAATGGCTCTTGGTTGGTCCAGGAACTGCTGACTTGATCATCAGATATGCAGAGGAGGATTGCCAGCTCATTGCCACTGGTGAATTCAGAATGGAAGCTAGAGGGTTGGTGGCAGCGGCAGAGGCCTGAGTATCACAAAAATTTTCCTCGTCCATCATCCCTGCCGAACCCTGCCTGCGTTGCTTTTCTTTTCTGTTCTTGTACTTAGATTTTTTGGTTGTCTGATGGTGTTTCAACACACCCCTTCATTTTTTACACTCACAATGTCAAGTGCTCAACGCACTTTGTTTTTCGTACTCAAATATATGTTGGGCAGAAAAATGTGTGTTATTGAAAATGATGACTAGCTACTGAAAACAAAAGTCATTGAACTCTTTCCATAGCTCGACTCCATGCATTCCCACCTTGTGTAGGGTTGACCACAGGTGTGGTATGGGTTGGGATTACCAATACCGCACCCCCACCTGTGAAAACTGTACCCATGACAGGTAGTACCTGCCATGACCCATACAACTTGTGGGTGCTATGTGGGTATTCTTGTCACATCCCACCACCCACTTGCAACCTCATGAATGCAGCACTGTGTCAATTGACATGGCCGACATGGTTCGTGAGGTGTTTTAAGGGTGGGGGGTGCTCGTTGTCGTCATGGTTCCGTTGTCGTTGTCATTGATGGTACCCGTCCCTTCATCTCCATTCCATTGTCCCGTTGTCCCACCTCATCCTCGTCCTGGTTGCTAACCTCACACATGTTGCATGCACATCAAATTATGTGCATGCATTGTTGTAAGGTATTAGACCATTCAGTGATGGCGAATGGGTGATTGAAGAGGGGACTCACCTGCTGGCCAAGACAGGGCGCACCCTATCCCTAGCCTTGGCCAAATCTGCCCCTCCATCCTCGTCGTTGTCGACCTTGTCGCTGTTGGCCAATCGGCTGGCATCATTATGGCCATCATCGTCGTGTCCATGTATCTTGGCCCTTGCCGTCCTTGTCCTTGTGGTCCTTGTCATCCACATCCTCATCATCCTCATCATCCACATCCACATCGTCCTCGTCATCCATCCCTGCCATCCTCACTGTTGTCAACCTCATTGCCATTGGCCCATTGGCTTTGTTGCTGTTGTCATCTTTGTGGTCATTGTGGTCCTCATCGTCCCTGTCTTCGCGGGCCTCAACCTAGTTTGCGAGGTGTAAGGGTGGTGGGTGGTTCTGTCATCATTGTTGGTGCCATTGTCCCCATTGTCCCATTGCCTTTGTTGTCCCAGTGGTTTCAGGATTGTGGGCATTGTGGTCCTTGCTGGCCTGGTCCTTGTTGACCTCGTCACCCTCGTTGTTGTTGTGTCATTTCATAGTCCTTCTTGTCCTCATTTTCGGTGTTGTTGTCGCCACCCTTGCTGTCCCTGTCCTCGTCATCACCTTTGCCATCCCTGTGCTCAGTGTCATCACCTTTGCTGTCCATGTCACTGTCATTGGCGCCATCTGGGTTGTCTGGGTTGAAATCTGTGGCATGGCATACGGCAGTATAGGCGGATGGAGAAAGGGGAAAGGCAAATTACAATGCTGGAACTTGCAATACCACTCATAGCAGCCTAGATACCAATGAAACGAGACTGAGGGATTGCTGGGGGGGGCATACCGCAGTTGATTCAGGTGCTAGGTGTTGTCTGAGATGATAATGAGGGCTGGAAGGCGGTGGGTCAAGAATGGCGGCCTTGGGTCTGCATACCAGGTGAAAATTGGTTAGACACCAAGAAAATATCATAGAAAATGTAAACGTACTGTTTGCTGGTTGCCAGGTTGCTCCCGCTGGCTGTAGGGGGCGTTGCATGGGGATGGGAGGTGCAAAAAAAATGAATTTTTAAATCGGCGATCTGGGGTCTGTAGAGTCGCTTGTACCGAGCGTATGGGTGGGGGATCTCACAGTTTGAAGGGCTAGTCGATATGTTGAGAATTGAGGGAGATATGTCAAATACATTTCTGGGCTATTTTTTGACGTGTTTTCACGTGACCGTCAAGTCACGTGACAAGCACAATAATTGTCTTAGTTCACTTGAGTAAGCCATTAAGACAACTAAGATATGATAAGACAACTAAGATAGGATAAGTAAGTAGTGACAACTTGGGGTCACAGTTAGGGGGATGACTCGGAGGAGGGGGGAAAAGGAGAGGGAGGGGGAAGGGGGAAGGTGGGGTGGAGGGACGGATGTGGATGGGGAGGAGGAGGAGGAGAGAGAGGAGGATGGGGGAGATGGGATGGAGGGGGTGATGTGGAGGGGGTGGGGGTGGAGGAGGAGGAGGGTGAGGGGGAATGGGGAGGGAGAGGGGTAAGGCAGAGGGTGGATGAGGTGGAGGAGGACGAGGAGGGGGGAGGGGGATGAGAAGGAGGAGGAGGAGAGGGAGGGGGAAGGGTGAGGGTGAGGGGGGAGGAGGAGGGGGGGGGAAAAGGAGAGGGAGGGGGAAGGGGAGGTGGAGGTGGAGAGGGAGGTGGAGGTGGAGAGGGAGGTGGAGGTGGAGGTGGAGATGGGATGGAGGGGGGGATGTGGACAGGGAGGAGGAGAGGGAGGGGAATGCAGATGAGGATGAGGAGAGAGAGTGTGTGTGTGGAATGTGGATGAGGAGGGGAGGGGAGAGGAATGTGGGATGAGAGTGTAGTGTTACCGTTAAGAATAATGTTATATGCTCTATGCAAAATCTAGGATAACTTCCCAATAACATAGCTTGAATATAAGTAGTTTAGTGTTACAGTTAAGAATAATATTATATACTCTATGGAAAATCTACGATGACTTGAACATAAATAATTGATATGACCATGAATGTGCTTTACAACTTTGATGTGGAGTGTTGAATTCCTTCACCCTCCTCCTCTTTATCCTCAGCTCCTTTTCCATCTTTCTCACAAGATGACTCAACAAAGAAGTTTCAGACCAAGAGCAGAAGACAAGGGCTAATAAATTTGAGGATATCAAACACTCTGAAAATTACAAGCAGCAGGATAATGGGATGGTCTGGTTGAAGACGGAAAAGGTAGAGATGGCCAGTGACTGAGAAATCATT
The DNA here is from genome assembly GCA_963556145.1 of Hygrocybe punicea. Lineage (NCBI taxonomy): Eukaryota > Fungi > Basidiomycota > Agaricomycetes > Agaricales > Hygrophoraceae > Hygrocybe > Hygrocybe punicea. The sequence continues at coordinate 5,344,659 of OY744469.1, forward strand.
GCATTTCTCGACTGTAAGTTCTTGGTCAGAAGATGTGGTATGTTTCATGTTTTCAACCATTTCTGTAAGAGAACAGAATGGAGTAGGAGCTGGAGTAGGGGTGGTAGATGAAGTGGGAGATGGGGATGAAGAGAGGAAGGGGAAGGGGGAAGGGGGGGTGCAAATGCAAATGGGATAAGAACAGGATGAGGGAGGGAAATGAAGGGGGAGATGAGAATAAGGAGAGTGGAGAGGAATGCAAATGCAAATTGGGATGAGAACAGGAAGGGGAGGAGGTTGGGCAGGGGCAGGGGCAGGACGATGAGATGGGGATAAGAAGGAGGAGCAGGATGTGGATGTGAATGGAGATGAGAACAGGAAGAGGGAGGGGGTTGGTGTGGGGCAGTGAGATAGAGGGGGGGATGCAGATAAGGAGAGAAAGGAGGATGCAGATGTGGATGCAAATAGGGATGAGCATCAGATGAGGCAGGGGGTTGGGAAGGGGTTGGGGCATTAGGTGGAAGGGGGATGTGAATGGGATGAGAACAGAACTGGGGAGGGGGTTGGGCAGGGCAATCAAGGGCAAGATGAGGAGGGGGAGGGGGAGGGGGAGGGGGATGTGAATGTGAATGGAGATGAGAACAGAAAGACGCAAGGTAGAGGTAGGTTAATAGAGGGAGTGATAGAGGGGGATGTGGATGTGAATCAGGATGAGAACAGCATGAGGAGGAGGAGAGGATACACATGTGAATGGGAATGTGAACAGGAAGGGGCCAGGGAATTGAGCAAGGGCAGGGGCAGAGGGATTGAGAGGATACAGATGTGGATGTAAATGGGGATAAACACACCAAGGAGGAGGGGGTTGGGCAGCTGCAAGGACAGGGGTATGGAGAGAGGGATGAGGATGTGTATGATGGGGATGAGTGTGATGGGGATGAGTGTTACAGTTAAGAATAATGTTATAAGCTCCATGAAAAATCCACAATAACTTTCTTATAAATCTCGCTTGAACATAACTAGCTGATATGATCATAAATATGCTTTACAACTTTTATGTGGAGTGTTATTGATCCCTTCACCCTTCTCCTCTTTATCCTCAGCCCTCTTGCCATTTTTCTCACAAGATGACTCAAGAAAGAAGTTTAAGACCCAGTACAGCTAAAAATACCCAGGGGTTACCCATTTAATACATCATCTGAAACCCTCAATTTTAGTAGCCATTATCTTCTACTCTCATACCAGCACCAATTGGAGCCATGGTTATTGTACCCATGGGTTTTACCCATCATTTTAAGCCCTGGATCATACAAAATGGTCAAGTATTGAGCTTGATATGCTCAAAATACTTTATTCTAGTATTTTGAGAATATCTAGCTCAATACTTGACCATTTTGGATGATCCAGGGCTTCAAAAAAAGCTGGTGGGTCCAGGAATCTGTACCTGTACCCTTATCCATGGCTCTACCCATGGCAAAACCCACAGGTTTACCCATACCTGTGCAATACAATTATTACAGAGTATAAGCAACAGGATGACAGGACACTCAGGCTCTGGTTGAAAACTGAGAAGGTAGAGATGGACAGTGGCAGAGAAATCATTGTATTTCTCAACTGTAAGGTCTTAGTCACAAGAGGTGATGCATTTCATGTTTTCAACCATTTCTGTAAGAGAATATCAAGTTGGTGATGCAAGTACAGATTTGGTATATTACAGACCCTGACAGTTGATACAGAATGATGAGCTTTCCTTTCAATATTGATATACTGTCATACTCATCCAATTCATATCTACATTGCATCCCTATTCAACTAGCAAATATCCTCATTTTTAAAATTGACAAGGCAAAGGTTATATTGTTTTGAAAGCATGATGGTCAATAAATCTATTTACGTAGAAAGCTTTGAAGGTGTCAAGGGATTGGTGAAAGTGTAGCGCTCTAGGAATGACAACATTCCCAAACACACAAAGGAGATGAGCAGCACACACCACACATTCAAGATGAATAATAGAAAGGACTGGAGACTCGTCAGCATCAACTTCTGGCTGAACAATCCACATCCCTGTGTCCTCATCTGCATCATCACCAACAACTTTAAACCAATGGACCAATGCACAAGGATATGTTGTGCCACTGAAGTCAAAAGAAAATAAGAGAAGGACACAAACAATATCAAATCCACGCATTCCAGGCAATTCAGGATTGCGGTTGAGAAAGACACAATCATACCAACCGGGACCCTTTCTCCATGATTGAACAGCTCTGATATGCTCACGAGGCATGCCACCAATTCCACTGGGATCACTTGGAGCATGGAAGGTGGCAACAGCTGAATTGTGCACCCTGATCTTGCCTGTGTATGATGGACATGCACTGAGAGGAACTTGAGATGCAGAGAGCACATTATTAGGATATCGTTGATCATAGAGAAAGCGAGCAAGAAGCATCGGAAATGTAGGTTGCTGAATGTCAGCTGCAAGAGAGTGAACATTCCAAGTTCGAACTACATAATGTACACATGTTATTAATTTGATGTCTAAAAGGTTAATAAAACACATACCAACAGTTCGTGCAAGATCAACATAAGATGTGATGGGAGGACCTTCAACAGCACCACCATAATCTTCATGCTCATCTTCACTGTCATTCTCATCAGGGACATTAACACCTCCACTACCATCACCATCCCCTAAGGATAATATTACTCAGAAATATCTAATTGTGAAGACCCCAAGACATACCAATTTCCTTGAGGATGTCTGTATAACATGTCCCTTCAAGCATTCCACGGTGAGTGAAGTCTATACGGAGAGCTGCCAGCTTATCAAGCCGCTGATTAGCCAATAGCATCTGGCCCAAAGCCTCATGGTGGCTAGATCGATGCCAAGGTTCTTTGACAGCTTTGATGTGCTTTGATTCAGTAATTGATGAGCAAAAGCCATTTGGGCTTCCAAAAGCTCAAATCAGGCAAAGGTAATGAAGCATGGAATGTTGACGAGGAAGATTAAACCCATCTGGGTGAACACCAATGGCCACAAAAATCTCTTGGTAGTGGTGGAAATGATCCATCACCTCAGTGAGCTGACCAAGCGTTTTTTCATCATGAACATCCTGTCGTGCAATGTAACAAAATTCCAGAAATGCTTGAAAGCAGCAGACCACCTCAACAGGGACATAACCTTCGATGGCAGGAAGGTATACCTGTGGTATCATTATTAGTACCAATCAATAGAGCTCATCATGGTGTCTTACCTTCATCAGAGCTTTTGAATCATCCCCTGTCCACTGCTTAAATCCTTGCCCTTCAGGGAACTGACGGAGGTTTGCAAATGGTGCAGCAATTGCAATACTACAGTACCTGTTAGTCTAACTGACCAACTCAGTCCAAAAGACTTACTGGCGATCAATGTCATCCAAAATTTCATTGCCACGCTTTCCATGAGTTGCAAGCAGATAATCTTGCACCCACTGCACAAGGTGATCTTTAAATACACCTTTGATGAGCTGGTGAAGCAGGTCAGGGGCAAGAAGTTCATAAATATCTACTCGTGGAAAACTGTGGGTGAATGGCTACATAGTGGTGGAATGAGAGAGAATCAGAACACAGTGGGGAATAAATTACTTGACATTTTCTTGCTATTCCATAATCACGCCATGCCACACCTAGCCCAAATGAATCGATTATACAATTTGCATGCTCGGATGTGCAAGAATGGCCATCACCACCATCTAAATTTTCAGGGGAGGCAGTGCACCTGTAAACCATATGAATAACATTGAGTACTAGCAAAAAATGTCTATACTTGGGACACCATCCCTGCACAATACAGGTAACAGGTACTTGCTCTTGGTAGTCAGCAATATATGGACCGATACCATAGATTGCGCGGCGGAAGTGGCCATCATAGCAGCGGACAACTTCAGGAACTGTTATGGCTGGTTTGAGGGGATCGAGGATCTTGGCCATTGAAGTGTGAAAAAGTTGTCGTTTAAATTCACGAAATTCATTTGTATCAGCCTCAGCTCTTGCAACTGCGAACCGAAATGAATTGACATCAAATATGGAGAAAATATAAGAAACCTTGCGGAATAGCAAGAAAACCAAGAAGAACAAGAGCATTTTGGTGAGCACGCCGTAGGCCGTTGTGTGTGTTACCTATTGCAGCATAGAGTGGGTAATACCCTGTGTCACCGGTTGCAACCGAGACCGTAGTTTTATCACTGCCGAGGATTATAGGCACAAACACCGAGCCATGAGTCTCTGGATCCTCAGCAATAATGTCCTGTCAAAATATGAGTATAAAATGTTAACATGAACCGGCCACTTACTGCTTGATCCCATGCCCAGTCGCTGGACATAAAGTTTTGGTATTGTCGATCTCCATCGGCGTTATACTCCCGAAATGGGGCAGTGTCCATCTCCCCAAGAAAATCCACATTGCCAAGCATATTCTTCACAACATCATGAGGGTTTCGATACCATACATTGAAATCTTTTATCATCCACGAAGGGGGCTCAACAGGAACTTCACCATCATAATGAACAGTGAAATTCCTCCACGGAATGTCGCCAACTTTCGCATTGTCCATCGTCTTGTAGAGATCCTCATGACTGGCAAACAGGGGTGCAGCACCGGACTCAGATGCAAGTAATGACACCCCCCATAATTCGAGCAGGGTGTCAATGTCTCCAGCCGACATTTGATTACGTTTGTACAAAAATTCTGCCATCTCAAATTCGACCCGAGATGTGAATGGGAACCAATCGTCAGGGGGTAGCTCATGATCTTGAGTGGGTGGGGGTGCATCTGGAGGTAAATAGTTGCTGTTTCAATCGCATGGTTTCCCTGTCGATAAGATCCATTAGATGACAATATTCGGCACAAGGATGTATTAACTCACCATTTATATGTGGATAGAAAACGCGGTGGGGATGTTGTTGCTGGTCCGCACCCGAGTGACATTCTTCCTCCTCTCCAAACATGGGTTCTCCATCATCAGCTGCATCCAAATGTCATTGAGGAGATGGTGGTTGAGATTCAGCTGCATCCGAGGTATTTGGGTCTAGGGAAATGCAGGGATAAGGGTAAATCCTTTTCCGCAGGTATCCGTACTCTTAAGAGTACGAGTACGGATACAGATTCTCGTATCCGTGGGCTTCAAAATGAGCCAGAGATCATCCAAAACGGTCAAGAATTGACTGAGATAGAGACTAAACATTGATTGGACTCTATCTCAGTCAATTCTTGACCGTTTCAGGTGATCTCCAGCTCATTTTGATCGCGAATCCGTGGGTAAAATCCGTGGATATTGCATCCGTATCTGTGGGGAGTACGAGTACGGATACAGACAAATGTATCCTGGGATTACCCTTGCATTTCCCTATTTGGGTCATCCGCATCCGACATATTGGGGTCATCCGCATCCGACGTAGTATTGGGGTCATCAAATGACACATCAGATGGTGGGCCACTCTGGGGCGGCACCACTTGACATTCCGATGGACCTGGGTGTGCATGTTTGGTCCGGGTGTGCTTGAGAAGACTGGATCAATTATGAAAGAACCATTTGCACCCTGCAAACGTGCAGGGGATACACCGAGCATTGAGATTACGAGTGACTACGTTTCGCGGAAGCATACTAGTATCTGGCTTGCACTGGGCGTGGTGATACCTCAACGCTGTTTCACATGCTGAAAAACAAGAGGCAAACAAGTTCAAATTCAAGTTTTCAACTCTTGAACCCCACATACCCCACAACGATCCGAGTCCTCCACTGTGATGCCTGTACCAAACAACCGCGTGCAAACTCAAGCTAAAAACAGTACTCAACATCCGGGTCTCGCAGTACCCAAGTGGAAACGACGTACCCAAGCGGAGATGCACGAGTACCGTGAACGTGAACGACTCAAAAAAGAGGCCCTTGACCAGCTACGTGAAAAAAAGCTTCGCGAGCTTGCTTCCCTAGAAACTATGATTAGCTGGAGTGATACGAGCGCGAGCGTGGGCATAGAAACCCATGCCGAGGCCCGTCATCAAGCGCCTTCGCAACGTGTTCCTAGCTTACCAAAGGTATAGTACTATCTTTTGAGTTATGAATAAACATCAGTGGTAATGCCTCCTTCAGAGAACAGCCAACTCCCTCACCGAGGACACAGAGAATGATGATGCCGCAAGTAGTGTTGCAATAGGCTTTGACAAGGTAGGCAACAATGAGGTAATTGATGATGACGAGGACCTCTACCTGCCTGATGAAGATGGGGGTGATGAAAATGCCGTGGAAGAAGTGGAAGAGGTGCAGTCGAAGAAAAGGAGGTGGGTCAGAAAACCAGGTGTTCGTGAGGCTGTCAAGGCGTTCCGTGAAGCTCCAGTCAGCAATGCTGAAGGTGAGCTGGCAGTCGAGCACTTTCTGAAGATCAAACACAGGCTGATTATCACAGCGACTCGAGGCACTCTTACCCAATCAGTCAGGTGACTCCCATCACCATGTTCCAGCTCGAAGAGACGACACTTTTTTACTATAACTTGTTTAGACCTTTCAACAAGTCTGCGTCTGGCCTCGTCGACAACTGGGTGGCCAAAATTTCTTCGGGAAAAGGAGGAAAATTGAAGACCAGTGTTGCAAGTGCCAGTCTTCGATCGGGTTCAACCATTCAGTCTTCAACTCTTGTTTTAATGGCCTTGACCAAAAGCAAGGTGAAGGTTGCTACCGTCGTGCATAAATCAGAGCCGGTCCTAACCAAGCTCAAACACCTCTCTGAACTCTTAGAGCTCCTTGACATGAGCGATGATGAATGGCTTGCATCCAAGATGCCAGCTTCTTCGATTCATTGAATGGCACATTCAGTGAGTTGTTGACTCATTAGCGGTGGTTGTATAGTCTACCATTGCAGGTCCCCCTCAAAGTCGAAGATGGTGATCCGGACGCATCACAAGACAGCAAAACTCACACCAGCCATGGGAAATTCGTCAACAGCCAGCTCCCAGCAGGTTGCAAAAGGGGCAATACCTGGTGCTGAGTCTACATTCCAACCTACCTCAACTATGTTGCCACATACAAGGATCCCTGGTACGTCGAGGACCACGACGCTGTCACGGCTCAGCAACAGGTGTGGAACGAGGTCTACAGCGACAGCATCCCACTCGTTGTCACAATCAATGAGGCCATCTTTAGTATTGTAAGTTCAAGCTATTTACATAATTTTATACTACAAACTATTTACAGGCTAACCAACGCGTTTATGAATGGCGTGCGTCCTTCGGCTCTGCAGCACTTGCGATCGTCAATGCCTTTTATGACAACAATGAAATGTTTGATAATTATGGGGCCCGCGCGTCTTGTGTGGCACAACAACTCGAGAATTTCGCCTTCCTTTACCAGAAAGCTGATGGGAACGACCGATCAGTACGTCTAACCTTTTGCGACACAACGGCACTAACATTTTTGTTCACATTGTAGAAATATCGTGGCCTATTCCATGGTCCCATTGTTCTTCAAACATTTGCAACTCACTATTCGGCTATCCTGGGTGCCGTGAGGGTGCCTGATCTGGATGAACTGGGTCCATATAATGCTCTGGCCCTCTCACTCGCTGCCGTACGTTGTGACGGCGAGTTCTGTTGTAGACCCGAATGGGAATCTACTAAAGTGGCGATCAGCTAAGAAGTGATCAGAGGAGTTTAGTGTCTATGTAGTCTAGTCAATCCAACCTGAATCCAGGGTTCTGGATCAGAGGGGAAGTGAAGGGAGTGGAGTACGAAGACTGATGAGACGATACGAAGCGAGGACTAAGAAATAGAACTGAAGGGATGCAATATGATAGGATGTAATATGATATGGTGGGATATGATAATATTTTGTTGTAGTATAAGGGTACATCTTTTATACTACTGGGAGTGATCCTGTGCTGTAGTAACTAGGTACTACAAGCAAAGGCTGTAACTGATGGTAGAGGAGTGGAGCAGAGTATAGGAGGAATGGTGCTATGTACTAAGTAACGGGAAACGAAGATATATCATATGTAACTATATACGTACTGATTCCGGGTCGTTAGAGACATCGCATCTTGAGTATGAATGATTCCGGAGGCGGAATCCAGAGCGGAATCGACGGAAAGGACCGGAATCGGGCGGAGTCGACGATACGTGAATGGGAATGGATGGGGACAAAGTGGGATATGAAGAGGATTCAGGTCCAGACGGCCCGGAGCCTCTACATCCGGTCAGGACTCAGATAGAGACCATCCCTGGTTGATCCATACGAAATAACAAAGATACCGGGGTCGTGGGAATAAATGAGCAGATGCGATGTCGAAAACAGACGGAAACGGGAGTACAACGTGAGCGGAGTCGAAGCCGGTGTGTATCGAAGCGTTGGGAGGGGCGATCCGGAGCTACCAAAATAGTATGGGCGAGATGGTTGGACAGGGAAATAAAGGTCACGTGACGGGTCAACAAATACAAACAAGAAAACTTTTCAACACGACTTCAACAATCTCGACGACAACCTCAACAAGCCCAACAAGTACCAATACCAACACCAGATGTCGACGGAATACGACACTTTCCTCAATACTCTCAATGCGGAAACGCGGCAAGACTTCGAGAGCGCCGTAGCTGAGTTACTAGAAGTCGACGTGGCCGGAATCGATATCGTACGTGACGGATTCGAGAACGAAGCACGGCAATGGGTGGTGAGATGACGACGGGCCATGGTAAGAGATCCCGTTCCCGTAAACGGCACGGACTAACGATACCCGGCAGCGGAACTACAGAGGAATCTTGACGGAAATCCGGGACAACGGAATCGACGTGACGGAACCGAAGGATTTCTTGATGGGCGGAGAGATGGTGGTGGAGGTCGAGGAGTGGTTGCAGAGCTGGGAGGACTACGAACAGGAACGGAAAGAGGCGAGGCGTCGGGAAGCGTTACGGTTGCAGGAGGAAAAGGAGGAGGAAGCGAGGAAACAACGGGTTGAGGAGGCGGAGAAGATCGAGCGGAGACGTGCAGAGGAATCACGACAATACAAAGGGGAGATGAATAGGAGGGCGGAGGCGGAGAAGCGGATCGAGGAGGTGGAAAGGGCGAAGGCGGCAGAGGCAGCAAAAAGGGAAGCTGATGCAGCCGCGGAAAGGGACCGGGAGGAGGCTGCACAAACCAGCGATCACGGAAGCGAGGACGAGGAGGACACCTGGTCCAATCAGCAACTTCGAAAATACGAAAGACTCCAAGTACTGAACGCAATCAAAAACAAAAAGCTCAACCGGGATAAGAGGGTCACCCGGGACGACGAGACCGTTCACGGGGACTACAACAGCGGCAACGATTTCTCGAATGCGAGCGGGAATGAGGATGCGGACCGAAGGGAAAGATTCTGGGGGTAAGTGATATCTCGTGGACTCGTATATCATTTCCGTCTAACAATTCTGTAGTATATGCAATCGTACCGGATCCGGCAATGCGATGCGTGCGTGACTGCCAACGCGGTTTGTCGCGGAATCGAAGGGTACGCGTGCGACCGTTGCAAAAGGCTTAAACGACGTTGCGGACTGTCGACGAAGGGACCAGCCACTGGAACTGGGAAAGCGGAAAGGAAAGGGAAGGCGAAGGCGGGTAGTCCAAAGAGAAAGGTCGTCGCGAGGAAGATTCCGAAGCCGGTGAAGAAGCCCAGGCTACGGGCCGGAGAGGCATCGACGAGTAAGCGGACATTGACCGACGTCGAACCGGATACGGAATCGGAGCGGGACGATGGGAGGTGAGGGAATCCGTTCAAGCACCCGTGGATCGGAGCCAGAATCAGGGACCACATCTGTGCAATGCGCAAAATGGCGATGGAAACGCAGAGGGAGATATCGACGATCGCGGACGGCCTCTCTGAATACGTCGCGGAGGTCCACACCAAGCTAACCCATTGGACGAAGGAGCTAAATCGACTACGCGCGAACCAGGCCCATATCCTGGGTCAACTCGACCTAATCGACACCAAACTCGACGAAGGGAGAAGGGAATAAAAGGGAACGGACGGAAAGGGAAAACGGAATGCGGGACAATGTACATAAAGAAAAATAGAGTACATAATAAAACTATAAACGGAAAAGAGGGAAACGGAACGACGAGACAAGATAACCGGAATCTGGGGGTCGAGGAGGAGGACGGGACTGGAATACAACGGAAACGAAATGGGACCGGAAAGGACGGGAAACAAAGAGAACTAGAAATGGAAATGAAAATATAAATAAACGAGAAACGGGAACGGGAACGGAAAGCGGAACGGAAGACAAAAACGCAAAAATAGGAGACGGAAACGGGTCTACATCCCCACAAGAGTTTCTGAAAGAAGGTCAGAGGCGGAACAACGAGAGGAGGTGGAGAACTTCTTGCAAATATTCGAGCGATGTGTTGAGGGGGCAGAGGTCCAGAATGCGATCACAAAGTAGAATGAAGACGGAAACGAGGAATAAAATAAAATCGAGAACCGGAGTGCCGACACCAACACGATCCCATATAACGGGTGTGCCGCGTGACGGGTCTAAAAACGACGGGGTGCCCCAAGCGGGCGAAGACAGAACCGGGAACGATACGGGAGCAGAAATGACGAGGGGAACCGGGAACGAAGGGGTCGACATAACAGAATCGGAACCGGAATCAAAATCAAATAAGAGGGGTGGAATGGGGTCCAGAATGGGAACGGGTCCGGAATACTCAACCAAGGTCGATGGAATCTTGATAGATGTAGACAGAAGACAAAAGGACGACAGTATTGAGGATGAAATGTCTATTTCGGGAGAATCCGAGGACAATGGGAGCGGGTCCGGTACGAGTTCGTGGACGGAAACCGGAGGGGATGAAACCGGAGACGACGGGGACGAAATAGGAAACGAATTGGATAAATCGGTGACCGGCATCGATAAATCGGGAATGGGATTGGACGGGGACAACATGGGACTGGACGACAATACCTGTAAACAAATGACGGTCTCGACAGGCACCGGAATAGACAGGGACGGGGAACACGATGACGGGGATGGAGTATACGAAGGACCGGAATGAATGTGGGGGACGGAATGAACGACAGTGGGCGGGATCGAGGATGGGATCGAGGACGGGATCTGTTCCGGAGGTGAAATGACTGTGACAGGTGTGGGACCGGGACCGGAATCGGGACTGGAAATGGCAACGGGGGCTGCAGTGACAACGGATTCCGGAACGGAACAGCAACCGGAAAGGAGAAATAATGCGGTGTCGTGGAAAATATCAACCGGGTATGGATCGTCGTGGTAATGACTGGGAAGAAGGTAATGAAGTCGTTCTTCAACATGTTGACGAAGATCTGAGTCAAATCCGTTGGCAAAATACTCATTCTGCTGCTTGTCTGATAAATGGCCGTTGTCGTATAGTACTCCGGATATGCGTATGAAGTCCCGGAAATACTGTCCTAAGTCCGTCTTGTTTTCTATACCATAAGCCGATTGTCGTCTAATCAATTGATCAAGATCCGTGATTGTATACCGAATACTGTCCATGGCACCGGGATAGAAGGCGAAAATGGCACGTCGGAAAGCGATGAAGTCCTTTGCTGAAGTGGCGGGTAGGGTAGACCAAAGTTCGTAGTCGTTGTTATCGAGGTACCGGAGCATGTAGCGAATCTTCATAGCGTCCGTGAGTCCATAGTCGGAGCCGAGCATGTCAATTTCGTCAAAGAAGCGGGGAAGGTCGTGTTCGTCACCGTGAAACGTCGGGGCTGAACGATCACCTCGGAGAGGCATCAATCCGTGCGTCATATCGGGGAATTTCCAAATCGGGAAGTGGGTCGGGTCGGGGAGGTACGAGGAAGGGGTCGAAGTCGTAAGCGGGGCTGAGCGATTAGAGTCGGGAACAAAAGAAAAACGTCATGAAAGTCAAACCCGACGGTGGGGAGGGTATGAAAAGACAAAAGAAATAAATTCCTCGCGGTGGGCTCCAGTTGTGACGGCGAGTTCTGTTGTAGACCCGAATGGGAATCTACTAAAGTGGTGATCAGCTAAGAAGTGATCAGAGGAGTTTAGTGTCTATGTAGTCTAGTCAATCCAACCTGAATCCAGGGTTCTGGATCAGAGGGGAAGTGAAGGGAGTGGAGTACGAAGACTGATGAGACGATACGAAGCGAGGACTAAGAAATAGAACTGAAGGGATGCAATATGATAGGATGTAATATGATATGGTGGGATATGATAATATTTTGTTGTAGTATAAGGGTACATCTTTTATACTACTGGGAGTGATCCTGTGCTGTAGTAACTAGGTACTACAAGCAAAGGCTGTAACTGATGGTAGAGGAGTGGAGCGGAGTATAGGAGGAATGGTGCTATGTACTAAGTAACGGGAAACAAAGATATATCATATGTAACTATATACGTACTGATTCCGGGTCGTTAGAGACATCGCATCTTGAGTATGAACGATTCCGGAGGTGGAATCCAGAGCGGAATCGACGGAAAGGACCGGAATCAGGTGGAGTCGATGATACGTGAATGGGAATGGATGGGGATGAAGTGGGATATGAAGAGGATTCGGGTCCACACGGCCCGGAGCCTCTACAACATTCTTTCTCCTTTTTACATACTTAAACTCACCATTTGATTAGGTTGAGCATGCATATGTACTTTGGCGTGACAACGCTATCACCATGGAGTCCCTGGGTGGGGATACAAAGAAAGGCAAGTATGTTTCAAAGGCGATCGTCAAATCTGTCAACACTGCCACAGGCAAGGAGTCCACCAAGGATCGTGCCTTCAATGAACCGAACTGGGGTGCAGTGTCACGGAACTATCTCACCTCAATCAAGAACCTTCGCAAAGGTTCTTTTGTGAAGATTGTTGAGAAGGCACAGACATATGCAAAATTCAGCCGGTGGGGTGATTCTCAGATGTCCTGGATTGGAGCAGCCGGTGGGGATGAGCGAGTTGCTCTTCAAGACGTTTCAGATGATGATGGTATAAATCATTTTTGTTCCAAAATCGAGACAAATCTCATTTTCTCATAGATTGATCAATCCCCACACCGCCTACCCGTTTTCCCACTGCCTGCCGCGCTGCATCTGTTGAACCAATGCTCTCATGTCCTCCATCATCCCCTTGCCTTGTTCATGCCCCCTTAACTTGTGTCGTGCTGTTGCTTTTTTTTTGTGCCGCTATTTTCTTTCCCCTCATTATTCCCAAGCCGCCTGGCGCCATGCTGGTCATTTACTGCGCCCCCGTCCGAGTCCTCCCTATGCCCCCACCCATAATATAGTGATCTGTTTACATATCTCGTACTTCACTATGCAAGTTGTAGTAGTATTGAATTGATTTATTTGTTTTCATTCTGTCTGAAATAAGATATATAAGAGACAATTAAGAGAAAACTAAGAACATATAAGAAGACACTAAGAATGTATAAGAAAAAACAAGACGAAGTAAGAAAAAGTAAGTGGAAGGACCTTCTTATTTCGTCTTATTTCGTCTTACCAAAATCTCGTCTTAATTCATCTTAATCTGTCTTAACTCACCACTAAGACAAATTAAGAACTTAGTAAGACGAACTAAGATGACCCTTGTTTTACTGATGTTCAGACCACGGACTTAAATATTTAAGTGCAAGAATATGGATGCACACCTACACTCATTAGTACCTATTGGAATATATAGTTGCAGTGGTTGTTGACTGCTAAGATATTTTATGTGGAATGAATTATTATTTGCCTCTCTCTGAGAGGGCTTTTATACTACTAGCTAAATCTACTAGAAGTTTCTTGTGGTGAGTAGAATACATGCTGCGCTTCAGCATTATTCATCAGACAGGTGTGTTTGAGTTCCAGGGTCACGTGATATGGATTACTAATCCTTTCCACGACTATTCGGCCACTATTCCCAACACCCCATTGGTCGAATACTCTTCGACTCGTTCCAGGTCATGGTAAATATCGTTCATGTATTCCATTATGTGTTCCACTCTTTCCAGTTCTTCTCTGGTCAATAGACCAAGTTTGGCTGTGAACTTTGCGTGAAGCAGGCGAGGTAACCCTTTTGTAAATATGTCCACTAGATTTTCTTTGCAAGGAATATATGTGACTTTGAGGATACCAGATGCGACGTGATCTCATAGGAAATGTAGATTGATATCTATGTGCTTCGTCCATGCATGGAATTCTGGGTTGTGCGATATCACAATCGTGGCCTGATTATTGGATCGTAAAATCGATGTTTTGTCCAACCATAGGTCCAATTCCTTCAATAGGTTTCTATGCCAGATTAACTGCTTCGTGGCATGAGTAGCAGCGACATATTCTACTTTGGCCATTGACAATGAAATCGTGCTCTGCTTCTTTAAGCTCCAAGCTACGGCTCCCCCTGTGATCGTGAACACATATCCGCTAATGGATTTCCAGTGCGGGTTGGATCCCCAATCAGCATCGATGTAATGAATGGTTTCCATTGTAGTCCATTGGTCGTTTCCACCGTACATTAGTTTTCATAATCCATCATTCCCTTTAGGTAGTGGAATATCCTTTTAAGTGCTGTCCAGTGTTCCAGACTCGGGTTCTGTGTGAATTGCGCAACGGTTACAGTTGCATACATGATATCAGGTCTTGTTGCATGCGCAGCATACAAGAGCTCTCCAACTCGTGTCACATACTCAATCAAGGTGCGTTTCCACTCGCTCTCGTCGGTTTCAGTTTTGTTTATTCATAGGACCACATTCTGGTCCATCGGGGTTGATACTGGCTTGGCATCCTTCATTCCAGCCTTTGCGAGGATCTTCTGGATATAGTGGCTTTGTGATAGGGTGACTTTCCATTGTTGGTGGTCTTGTTTGATATGGATTCCAAGCAGTAACGTTGGCTTTCCAATGACCGTTACCATGTATTTTTCCTTCAGCTGGTTGATTACCCATTGATTTATTGCTCGGTTGTTTGCGTAAGCCATGAGGTCATCAACCCATATGAGTACGATGGAAAAGTTTTCACCTTCCTGATAGTAGTACACACAGTAGTCGGTCCGCAATCTCAAATAATGAAATTCCTTCATCGTGTTATCAAAATCCGTGTTCCATACGTTTCCAGCTTGCCTGAGACCATATATAGGGTGTATGAGGCACCAAACCTGTCCGGTTCCATCCTCAAATTCCACCAGCTGCTTCATGTACAGCTCCTCCTTCACCCATCTGTTAAGGTATGCGCCTTTGATATCCATCTGCTGAATATCCCAATCTTTGACTGTGGAATATGCGAGCAATGTCCATAACGTCTTGAACCGCATCACAGGAGCAAATGTTCCAGTTTTGCTGAAATCCACTCTGGGCTTCTGTGAGAACCCCTGGGCTACTAACTGGGCCTTGTGCCTAGTTATTGCACCTGTCTCATCGCATTTCTGGTGGAAAACCCACTTGCTTCCAATGGCTTCCTGCCCCTCCAGTAAGTCTATGAGTTTCCAAATGCCCATTTCTTGTAGCTGATCAAATTCCTCTTTCATCGCTACCTTCCAGTTCTCCCAATCTACGGCTTCCCTGGCTTCCTTTAAATCCCATGGGTCCTTGTTGGTGAGACTGCTATCCTGCTGCATTGTGCTCAAGAACGCATATGCTATGGTTGTTTCTGCACTAACTTTTTCCTTTTGTTTTGCTGTGGATGATTCCGTTGGTCTCCATACATCAAGTGGTTCACATATCTCATGTTGTGTCGGTTGTGCATGTGGGTTGTTTAACTGTCGGTAGTCGCGGTTGACTCCTTGGGTTGCTCTCGGTGGGTATGTTATTTCATTTTCTGGTCTGTGAATGGCCCTTTCTGGTGCTGTTACAGTGGGTTCCGGTGATTCCATTGTGGGTTCCAGTGGTTCTGGAGTTTGAGAGTCGTCGTATTCACTTAGGCAATGGCACGGATACGGATTTATCCGTATCCGTGGGTATCCGTATCCGTGCGGGTACGGGTACGGATCGGGACTAGTGAGATCCATGGACCCATGGATACGGATACTGCCGGATATGGCAATAGTGACAACTAACTACTTTAGCAGGAACCACCACCAGATCGCGACAACAACGAGAACGCGACAACAACATCAACGCAACAGAAGGAGAATGGCCGGGAGGGTGGTGCGCCCACCGAACGGCCCAGGTACGTGCCCCCAACCCAGCCTCTAAGACTTTGGCTAACTCTCTCAACAACCACACCTCCCAACGACGATGCCTCACAACAACTGCGCCTTGCAACAACCACGCCTCGCGGACACGCGTCAACGCGTGTTCGCGAGGTCTCCAGCACAGAAGCATACACAAGGACAGAAGAATACACAAGGACAGAAGAATACACAAGGACCTTGCAAACACGCGCAGACGTGTCGACTGACGCGTAGGGCTCACGCGGCGCCCCCACCCCTTGCGAATGAGGTTACCCCCGAGTGCGAAGCCCACCAGAGACCCCCCTGTGTACCTCGCGAGGGTGACGACGACATCAATTGACGTGCGTCTGGCCCGCGCGAGGTGTAGGGACCTGTGGGAGGACGCATTCCGGGATGGCGACACGTCGACTATGGCATCGCATTGACAACGACAACGACGGCAACACGGCAACACCGGCGACGCGTCGACAACGGCAGTGACGCGTCGACAACGGCGGTGGCACGTCGACAACGGTGATGACGCGACGTGTCGACTTGGACGTTCGCGAGAACGAGACTGGGCTGGCAAGTGCCCAATATAAGTGTAGTATACTATATACTGTATATTTAGTAGAATAATAATATCTAGATATCCATACTCGTACCCATGGATAATCCATATCCACGGGTAAAGTATCCGTGGGAAAATCCGTGCCTGGCGGATCAATGGATATGGATTTTGATGGATATGGATACAGATCGGGCTTTTCGTATCCATGGAGTATCCGTGCCATTGCCTAGATTCACTCTGCTCCCCCTCAAATTGCAAACCCGGTAAGTCGGATATAATCCAGACTTCCTGCAATGCCCCATCCTCATGAAATGCACATTCCGTGATGTTTTAACAGTCCACATTGTGGCATCGTAGTATCAGATAGCCTTCTGCAACTCCACAAATCCTATGAACTTCATCTTAGCTGATCGCGGTGCCAGCTTCGATCTCTTTCCGCCTTGATATAAGACCCAAACATCACATCCAAACTCCTGGAAATGCGATATGTCTGGCTTCTTGCCAGTCCAGGCTTCATGCAGAGTCATTCCATCTAGAGCCTTGGTGGGGGATCGGTTTTGAATGTATGCTGCATGTAGTGTTGGGGAAGTTCGGTTTGGTCTGGTTTGGGGCCTTTTTGCCCAAACCGGAAACCGAATGGTCCGGTTTTCCACCCAAAGTCCCCAAACCAGACCGAAACCGATGCAAACGGTTTGCATCGGTTCGGTTTCGGTCCAAACGCGGTCTGAACCGCGGACCGCTAGTGCTCAGTGCCCCTGCACCATTCTGACCTCGCAACAGTGCTGCGCACGTCAATTGACGTGGCCAGCCTGTTTGCGAGGTGAGATTGGGGTGCTGGGGTGCTGGCACACCCTGTGCCGGCATTGAGCCGCACGCGGGCTTCTCCATGGGTGTCCCGACGCGTCACACGCGTTGTACATGCGATGTGGGTTGACCGCGTTGGCCGTTTTCGGTGGACGCGTGATGGTGGTGGTGGTGGTGGTGGTGGTGGTGCCCCACGCGTCATACGCGTTGTGCACGCGACGACGGCTGGGCCGCTTTGGTTGTTTTCGGCGGACGTGTGGTGGTGGTGGCATAGGAGCCTCTTCGCGAGGGTGTCCGGACGCGTCATACGCGTTGTACACACGACGACGGCCGGGTTGACCCCGCGTTGGCCTTCCTCGGTGGTGTTAGTGTTGCGTGGTGGTGGTGGTACGGTGCCGCGTTCTATAATGGACGAATAAATCAGTGAAAAAATGAATAAAGGTACATACCACGAAGGAGCGGGGTGGATGCACCACCCCTGCTGCTCTTCCACCTTGTTGACTCCACCCCATTCACGTACGTTTGGCGCGCGTTTTGAACGCGTTTGGCGTGGCGCTGGGGGTGGGCCGTGGGCGTTGCTGTGGGCGCGTCCGGCGTGGCGTTGACGGTGGTTGTAACCGTCGCCGTTGTCGTTGCCGTTGTCGTGGTCGTTGTCGTGGTGGTGGTGGTGGTGGTGGTGGCCGTGGTGCATCAACCTGTAATTTGTAAATGCGTTAGTTAAGTTCGAATAAATAAAAATAAAAAACATACGCGGGCGGCAGGGAGTACCCCGCTGCCCGTTTTGTCGACCTCGGGTGCTCCATCGTCTTCGTTTGGCGTATATCGGGGGTGTTGTTGGTGGGGTTGGTGACTTTGGGTGACTTTCGAAGTCAGCCATGTAGCCGACTTTGGACTGTCGGTTTGCGGTTCAAACTGAGTTTGAAACCGTTTCGGCCCGCGGCCAAATCTCCAAACCGGAGACTGAACGGTTCGGTCTCAGCCGAAATTTCCCAAACCGAAACCGAAACTGGCGGTTTCGGTTCGGTCTAAACCGGGTTTGGGTCGGTCTGAGACCGAACTTCCCCAACACTAGCTGCATGTGCAACAGCTTCTGGCCAAATGAATGTGGGCAGGTTTTTAGCGATCAACATCATGCGGGCTAACTCCAGTAATGTGCGATTAAATCTTTCCACCATTCTGTGTTGCAAGGGTGAGTAAGGGGCCGTTGTTTCAATGACAATTCCATTCTCCGCTGCCCATCTCTCGACTTCCTTGTTGACGAGTTCCTTTCCGTTATCGAACCACAAATATTTAGGGTTTCGATCAAACTTCTTCTCGATCATGTTAACGTAAGCCTTAATGTGTTCTGTCGCCTGGCTTTTCTGTTTCATGAATAAAGTGGTTATGGTGTGTGTCACGTCGTCCATGAATGAGATATAGTATCTCGATCCTCCGATGGACTCTACACGTGCTGGGCCCCAGACGTTGGAGTGGGCAGGGGGTGCCCACTCAGGGTGTCATGGGTGCATCATGGTGGGATAAGCTGAGTCTCTACTACAGTGTGATCTCTACTAAGTAGTCCTATGAACTGTGGGATCCTATCATGTGACCTCCTACTACATCTACCCCCCTTGAAAAAAACAGTGGCGTCCTTACCACTGAAGCCTGAAAACCAGAACCAAAACACAGAAAAACTCTCTAGACTCTAACTCAAAACTCCAACTCCGTTGAGGTCTTATGAATTGCTGCCAACAGTGGTATGCCCCCCAGTGGACGCCACCACCAGCTCAAGATACTGCCTGCTGACCAAATTGCCTGTGCTCAGAGTGTAACTCACGAAAAAACATAGAAGACTTTGTAGTGAGATGGTGTGGCGTAAGGTGGCGGTGCGAAGATGATGGCCATGAAACGGCTGACTCAGGAATAACATATGGATGCTTGGGATGAACTTGTGAAGGCATGGAATGGTGGAGACGGGGATCACAGTGCATTGAATACATGGGGACTTAGGGTGACGTGGCCAGTGTTGTGGGGTCTAAAATGGTGGTGTTGTCTCAATTTGGTGAACTCAGGGGAACGGGAAGCTGGGGTTGTGGGGAAGTCGAGGAAATATTTGGAATGGGGGGGAACTCGAAACAACGTGGCCGGGCGTTGGGGTGTCTAAAAGGTGTGGGAACGGTGCTCTCGGGGTGACAATAGGGTGCTTGGTGCTTTGCGACGTGGGACGAGGACTTGGGGAGTTGGGTGAGTGCATTCACGTGGGTGGGTGGTGAAAAACCGGGGGTCGACTGACATCGACATGGCAGGTCCATGGGGTGGCCATAAAGGCCAGCATTTGTTCATTTAGGGTAGCGCGCATGGACGGGGGCTCCTGGTACGTTGAATGTGGGTTTGTTGGGCTGGTAGGGTGGACTGGGGGTCTTGGTATGTCATACATAGATCCGTGGGGTCGAATAGTTATGCTAAAGCGATATGGAACTGGGAACTACGAAAATTGGGCGCAAAACGGTAACGCGGTAAATGCAGACTTGCCGTTGAGGAATTGAATAAGGGCAACGGACTATCAAGCTATGGCATGGTGAGTCAAATATGTGCTTGCGGGGCTATGGACGATGAAGACGGGATGGCTAAAACGGTGATGCTGGCTTTATGTAGGTTGGCCATTTTGGCTTGAAAAACGGTGGTCGCGGTGGTTCTGTCAGACATGAGGGCTCGCGGAGTATCTGGCGAGGATGTGGGTGGCCATGTAGCTGGGCATGGACAAAATATGTGGGTTGTCCTGCAACTGGGTGGTGAGACCGCGTGAAGAAAACTGTAGTCACGAGAAAACTAGTAGAAAAGCTCAAGAAAGCTCAAAAAAGCTGGAGAATGGTGAGAAAACAAAGGTGAGATGAATCACACTCTCATCACCAGGTGGAGTGGGCAGGGGGTGCCCACTTAGGGTGTCATGGGTGCATCATGGTGGGATAAGCTGAGTCTCTACTACAGTGTGATCTCTACTAAGTAGTCCTACGAACCGTGGGATCCTATCACCTGACCTCCTACTACAACATCGCTCAAAGTCCGCTCTCTGGCGACTTTTGATCGTCCATTGGCCCCTTTTGGAAATGGCTGGATGGCTTGCTTCACTTGAATGCAAGCCTCACAGGTTCAGGGAGGGACACTCCCTTCATTGATTTCTAGACCTGTGCCTAACCCCTTTCTCTGCAGGGTCTCGAGTCCGCTCATTCCGATGTGTCCGTACAGGCAGTGCCATTTGTCCCAAGACATTTTCTTCGGCGTGGCTACGTTTGCCTTTTCTGGCATGCAGGATTGTGCTTGGGTGTTCAAACAGCATAGCCATCCATCTTTCCGGCCTGTTCCGACAAGTTTATTCTCCTTCATATAGAGCCTGCATATTCCATTGTGGAAGTTAACCCATCTGCCGCTTTCATCAAATTGGCTCAGCGATATATATAATAGTGAGTTCCGGGACTCCGGTACATGTAGTACGTCTCATAGCTGGTGCTGTATGTCCTTTCCATCCACTGTGAAGTGTAAGACGATGGTTCTGTGACCAAGAGCTTGAGCAGCTACCTTCCCTAGTCCTTGAACAGTAGCTTTGTTGTAGAGGGTCGACGTCCCTCTGAGTCCGTATCCTCGATATATCACGAATCCGGACGAATCCGACACCTCCAAACGATTCCCATTCCAACCCGACGTAACCCGGCGTGACGTAACCCGGCGTGATGTGACCGACATGACCCGACGTATGCCGCTTTGTGACAGCCGCTTTCGGACCAAATCTGGCAGCCTCAAATGCCTTGGAGTTCCAATTCTAGAAGATGGATCTCATCAGAGTCAATCCCCGACTTCGGACTTACCATATTTATGCATCCCATTGTCCTTTCGGAGATATGTAGGACAGTTTAGATTTTTTCCTTGGGTATTCATTTTCCCCTCCATTTTCCTGTCTTCGTCGCATTGCAACCCCCCTTTCCACATCCCCATTCCAGCTTTTCTTTGTAGTTTCTATCGGCCGAAGTAGACATGTCCAAAAGTAGCTACACACACATGTACTATAAAAATGGTCCCCAACGACCGTACAAATAAGATACCATTAGTCCCCATTTCCCTATAGTCAGAATCGCCTTTTAATCCCTTCAAATGCTCGTCCACGTAGACCCTTAGCTTTTTATAGTCCACTTCATCGTTGTAGAGACATCTATATCTCTGGGTACGTATTCACTCATTTTACTATATTTCCTATTTGTTCTATTTGTATGTAGTGGCTGTTGTAAATAGTCACAAACAAGTTGAGTTTTGGGTTTTGACCCCAGGGACAACGATCTCGCACACCCCGAATCCGCGCCTACCCAGGCTGCGTTCACCACATCTGGAGTTCGTACCACATCTGGAGCCCACCGCGAGGAGTGTCAAGCTCACTTCACCTTTCCCTCTTTGAATTCACCATTTTTACACCTTTCTCTCTCTTTCTGGCAGCAACAGCGCCCCATAGTCAACAGCGCCCCGTATTCGTCAGCATTTCGAGCACCCCTAGTCTTCTGTCAGCTCTTAGACCCATCCCCGATGTTTTCGACACCTCAGTATACTTTCTTCGTACCAGTTGCGCCTCCTTGGCTGCAGAACACGGCTCTTTTGCCTTTTTGTCACGGCATCACAGCCACGTCACACGGTGTTCAATACATCCCCCCCTCCGCATTTCCCATTTATTTCACTAATCCCGCCACCTCCACTCATTTCAACACATCCAATGGACCCGGTATTCAACGCCCCACAGATCCCGCTCGAAAAACCGCGCCCGGAAAGCCCCAAAACGGCCGCAACGAGCCCGTCCAACAAGGAGCGCCTCACGCGCGTCCGACGCGTAACGGACGATTCGTAGATGAAGGAAGACAAACCCAATGCAACGGATGTTGCATGTACGGTCATAGGTACGCCCCCCGTCGTTCCCGTGGTTGCCGCGCAGGTAAACGCGTCCGCGCGCGCAAATCCAACGTGAATACGCGTATTGACGCGTCTCCACCCGTTTCCGCCTCGTTTCGGCCCCCGTCTTCGCGTACGCCCTCGCAATCGTCCCCAGAGGTGTTCCAACACACGCCGCCATCGTCTGCGCCCGCGCCGTCCCCGGAAAAATGCGTCCGCGCGCGCCAACGCGACCAAAATACGCGTATCGACGCGTCCCCCCTCGTTTCACACCCGAGTCGCCCCCCGTTTGCGCCTACGGACACGCCGTCGTACCCAGAGACGAACCTTCACGCGCCGCCACCGTCTGCGCCCTCGCCAGCCTCAGGACGACCCGCCCACGCGCCCCAACGCGTCGAAAACACGCGTATCGACACCACCACCTCCGTTACGCCCTCGTTTCGCCCACCGTCACCGTCTACGCCCTCGCCGTCGTCCCAAGAGGCCAGCCGTGACATGCCCCCACCGTTTGAGCCCGCGTCGTCCCCAGGAATCCGCGCTAGCGCCCCGCAGACGCCGTTTTCAACATCGGCCCCCGTTTCT
Organism: Hygrocybe punicea; assembly: GCA_963556145.1. Lineage (NCBI taxonomy): Eukaryota > Fungi > Basidiomycota > Agaricomycetes > Agaricales > Hygrophoraceae > Hygrocybe > Hygrocybe punicea. Next base: position 5,367,611 of record OY744469.1, read on the forward strand.
GCCTCCGTTTCACCCCCGTTTCGCCCCGCGTTCGCGTCCACGGCCTCGACGTCGTCCCTAGAGGCGAACCGTTACACGCCCCCGCCGTCTGTCCCCGCGCCGTCTCCAGAAAACCGTGCCGACACTCAACGGACGCCATTTTTGACCTGTCCCAGCGTATCCGCCCTCGTTTCACCCTTGTGTCGCCAGCCGTCCACGTCTCCGCCCTCGCCGTCGTCCCCAGAGGCCATCCGTGACACGCCCCCACCGTCTGAGCCCCCGCCGTCCCCAGAAACCCGCGCCAGCCCCAAACATACCTTGTTTTTGACCAATTCCGCCACATCCGCCCCCGTTCCGCTCTTGTTTCGACCCCCGGCAGCCGCGTACCACTGCCAGGACCCCCATATCACCCTCCGTGACGCCGTACAAGCCGCCCCCGCCATGTTCGAGCCCCCAATGGACCCACGGACTAGCCCCTACGCCCACGTTCACGCCCCCACACCTCTGTACGGCCCCCTCCCGTCCCAAACGAGTCCGGCCCTGTCCCTCTTCGATGCCCCCAACACACCATGTCACCCGCTACCCCAGTCAACCCTGCATGCCCACGATCCACCCCATGGAGCCTCGCAGGCCCATTCAGTAGCCCATACCACGACCCTGCGCTCAACCCCGTCCTGCTATGCCCATGCACTGCCGCTCCATGACTTTGTACCCACTACACCCTTGTCGGGCACACTACCAACGTCCACGTTTGCCACTGACGACATACCTGCTGCGACATTGCTTGTGCTCGAGTCAGCATTGTTATCCCTTAAGGCCCTCAAGGTTCTGGAGCAAAAGTTGGTAAAGTTGGTGGATCGGTTGGAGAAGTTGGAAGACTTTGTGTTGGAAGATTCCTGTTGAGTTGATTGGATTTTTGTTTTTGTTTTGTTTTGTTTGTTTTGTTTTCAGTATTGTCCCTTCCCTCCCTCCCTTTTTCTTTTTCCTATTTCTTCCTCCCTTGCCTTATGTGAGACTGGGGACAGTCTCTATTTGTGTCCCTACTGGATGTAGAGACATCTATATCTCTGGGTACGTATTCACTCATTTTACTATATTTCCTATTTGTTCTATTTGTATGTAGTGGCTGTTGTAAATAGTCACAAACAAGTTGAGTTTTGGGTTTTGATCCTACTGACAACGATCTCGCACACCCCGAATCCGCGCCTACCCAGGCCGCGTTCACCACATCGTCTTTATCGTTGTTCCCATATATTCGTTCATTGTTTCCAACCCAACCCAACCTGACCCGCCGTACCCGACATCGTTGGCATCGTCGGGTTCTTCATTATTTGTCCGTTTTCACTCCGTTCATCGCCGGATTTGTCGTTATTAGTCCAGTTTTACGCAGCGGCTTTACTTTTACTAACATTCCCTTCCTTTTACTACTATTCCCAACACTGACTTATCCAGTCACTTCTACGCTGACACCCACAGGTTAGGATCTTTATTTCTTCTTATATAGTTCCGAAGCCACCAAGAACCCGCATCTACATCGTCCAGAGTTTTGTACGTGATGAATGCGTTTCGGGAATTGCTGATGTGACTTGTTGTTCTGGAATCCAGTAACCAATCATAGTTTGAAATATTGTCTGTATTCACTGCATATGCTACATCCTGTAACATATTCTTGACATTGTCGGCAGCTTGATTCAATTGGTTCTGTTGGTTTCCACCCTTTCCAGTGCCCTTTCCTTTCCCTTTCAGCCCTTGCCCTTCCTTTTCACCACCTTTAGACCAGCAGTCCTTCGCCATATGTCCCTTCTTGTGGCAGTTGAAGCATTCCGTTTTGGAATCGGCCGCTTTCTGCTTTTCGTTACCCTTTCCGTCGTGCTTTCTGGTGAACCTCCCGTGCATAGCAACATTGTTAGGATCTCCGCTGCACTCACGGCGCCTGCGGTCTTCCTCTAATAGGATCGCAACTAGCTCGTGTGATGTCAGTGATGTTCCGTCCTTCTTCAAACCTAAATACGCTGATGTATACAAGTCCCAACTTTCTGTTAAGGAGGATACAAGTATCATCGCGAAGTCTTCATTGGAAATGAGGCTTCCATCAAGTGGAGTTCCTCCTGCAGTTTCTGGAGCTTCGATATGTGCTCGATTAGGTTGAATCCTTCTTCAGCAATCAACCGGTGTAGAGACTCAATGTTTCCCTGAGTCCATATTGCCAATATAACACGAATCTGGATGAACCCGACACCTCCGAATGACTCCCATTCCAACCTGACGTAACCTGATGTGACGTGACCCAATGTGACCGACGTGACCCGACGTATGCCACTTTGTCACAGCCGCTTTTGGACCAAATCCAGCAGCCTCAGAAGCCCCGGAGTTCTATTTATAGAAGATGGATCTCATCGGACTCGATCCCGGACTTCGGACTTGCCTTATATATGCATCCCCTCATCCTTTTGGAGATATATACGAGATTTTAGATCTTTTCCTTTGATATTTGTTTTCCCTTCCATTTCACTGTCTCTGTTGCATCGCAACCCCCCTCTTTATATCCCCATTCCAACCTTTCTTTGTAGTTTACCATCGGCCAAAATAGACAAGTCCAAAAGTAAGACTACTCACTCCTGTACTATAAAAACGGTCCCCGACAACCGTACAAAAAAGAGATACCATTAGTCCCCATTTCCTTATAGTCAGAAGCATCTTTTAATTCCTTCAAATGCTCGTCCTTGTAGAACCTTAGCTTTTCGTAGTTGACCTCATCATCTTTATCATAGTTCCATTATTCGTTCATCATTTCCGACACAACCTGACCCGACCCGACCCGCCGTATCCGACATCGTTGGCATCGTTGGGTTCATTGTTATTTATCCACTTTCACTCCGTTCATCGCCGGATTCATCGTTATTTGTCTAGTTTTACACGGCGGCTTACATTTTTACTTCTATTTCCACTCTTCACTACTATTCCTGACACTGACTTATCCACTGTCACTTCTATGCTGACACCCCTCAGGTTAGGATCACTTTATATTGTTCTGAAGCCACCCTGAACCTGCATCTACACCGGTACAGTGTGCGTCGCGTCACTAATATTCCGAGCTTCCCCCTGGATTCCTTTACCAAGGTTAGCTCCTTCCACATCTCACTCGCTGTGTGTGCACCAATGATATGTATCATTTCCGCATTGCCAATTGTGAGCTCGATCTGCATCCTCATCTTGGCATCTCCGTTGCGACATTTCTTCATCGCCTCGGATTCTGCTGATGTTGGATGGGAAGTGTCTGCCGGGACAGGGGTTTTCAATTCTGCATCGATGTACATCTCTAACCCAAGATCCCATAGCACGGCTAACATCCGTCTCTTCCGCAGCATCCAATGCGATGTTCAGAGGTGCGTGATCGTGTTTCCGTTAAAGCCATTCAGGGCTCATAACCTATTGGAATATATAGTTGCAGTGGTTGTTGACCACTAAGATATTTTATGTGGAATGAATTATTATTTGCCTCTCTCTGAGAGGGCTTTTATACTACTAGCTAAATCAACTAGAAGTTTCTTGTGGTGAGTAGAATACATGCTGCACCTCAGCATTATTCATCAGACAGGTGTGTTTGAGTTCCGGGGTCACATGATACAGATTACTAATCCTTTCCACGACTATTCGACCACTATTCCCAACAGTACCTGGTGAACAGACATAAATAGCCAGTATGCTTACTTGTCATATTAATTGTTATAGCTTCACTAGCAGTGCCCAGACTTAACCATTTATGTATAGTGCACAGAGGCACGTTCCACACTCATTAGTATTTATTATATATTTCTCTGCATTACGTGTGCAAGAAGACAAGCACAACTAGTATACTTACCTATATTATCATGGATTTTCCTACCATGTCACATGACTTCAGAATAAATGCATGAAAACTCAATGAAATGTAATTTAGAAATTACATAGGATGAAAATGAGAATTCTGCATTGATCATAATTAGTAACAGGCCCTATCAGATACACTTATGACATTACTATTTCATTATGTCCTCAAGCGAGAGAGGAGTATGCCAATTAGTGTTGTTTTCAACAGATAGCCTGTTTCTAAACACTAATTGACATACTTCTCTCTCACTTGAGGACATAATGATATAGTAATGTCATAGGTGTATCTGATAGGACCTGTTACTAATTATGATCAATGCAGAATTCTCATTTTCATCCTATGTAATTTCTAAATTACATTTCATTGAGTTTTCATGCATTTATTCTGAAGTCATGTGACATGGTAGGAAAATCCATGAGCCCAATCTTAGAAGTAGTAGATTGATTACAAATCTTGTTTACTTGTATTGATCAAAAGTGGCTCAGCTAGATAATGGGAAATGATCAGATAAGATGTAAACAAGAGGGTGATAAGATAGTGATAAGATAGGATGCATCAGAGAGTGATTGTGATAACTTGCTTATCTAAGACAATGGTCGATTGTTCTGAACAGTCCAAAAGGAGATAAAGTACATAAAGCCCATTGTTCACAGCCTCTTTGATGCCATCCATTGTTCTTATGACTCAGCCCCATTGTGCTCACTTTCCCATTGTTCTCCAACAGTATAAATAGGGCCTCAAATTCCAGTAGTCAGTAGGATTTCCCCCCTCACCAGTCAGTAGTCAATTCTTAGATTGGGTTCACACAGTGTGTTCCCTCATTCTATTAGTACTAGTAACCACTCACTCTCACTCTAGTATTTTTTGAGTTCTCCTTGTCAGCAAGGAGAATTCACTCAGTCCAATCAGTTCATTAGTCAGCATTAGTCAGCTAGATACATTTCTAAGGTTAAGGTTTCAACCTAAACAAAGACAGAGTATTCAAAAGATATTAAAGATATCCCTGAACTAGTAGTAGCCAATGTGCATTTGAAGCTTCCGATTTAAGTCAGATATTATAATACCCAGAGATACTCTTGATTGAATAGGCCCTGTAGCCAAAACAATTCATATTAAATTGGTGAATATTGTTATCAGTATTCATTAATCCATGTTTTATATTCCAGTAGTGAATATTAGTATTTCAGTAAATCACGCTCTCCAATCACTCTTCATACCTACTCAAAGTCTCAATTCTTAATTGAAGAGACCTTCAAATAACCTGTCCAAAGCATTTCTATATATTTAATAAACAATGACCACAAGCACCAGTACTTGTACCCCAGACATGATGCCCCTACTAGGGCAGAAGTCTGCCCCAGCCAAATTCAAAGGAAACTATGAAGAAGTCAAGAGATTTTTAAGACATTACAATCAAATGTGCAAATCCTATGCTGTTTCTGATAAAGAGATATGTGAAAGGATTGTAGATTACTGCTCTATCAAAGTAGTCAAGCTCATTGAAGCCTTGGAGAGTTACATATCCTAGGACTGGAATACTCTTGAGAAAGATATTACTCGCTACTTTGATGCTGCCCTAAAGGAAACAAGATACATTGTTAGAGATCTCATGACCCTTGCACACACTTGGAGACTTAAGCAGATCAGAACTCTCACCAAATGGAAGTAATATGAATGAAGGTTCATTACTATTGCAGGGTGGTTAGAGAGAAAGAAGAATATCTCTAAAGATGAAAAGGCTGCATACTTCTGGCTGAGCAGAGACTCAAAAGCTCCTTTTACTTCTCCTCCATTATCATAACTACATGTTCAATGGCACCATAATGACAATAGATCTGTTCTCAGAAGAATTTTGCTAAGTTGTGTGAATTGTTTGACCTTAAAAGCTTTTACTTCAGTTGCTCCAGATAAATCATCATGTGCTGCTACAATGAAATGATAGCCTCCTGATGGTGGCATAAACATCACATCAATATACACCTTTTGAAAAATTGCTGTAGGTGTTAGTGATGCTGAAGTTCGGTTCAGAACCAATCTGAACCTGGTTTGAACCATGAACCGAACCAGAAGTTCGGTTCTGGTTTGCAGTTCTGGCACTGACATGTGGTTCAAACCACGAACAGTAATATATATTTACCTACGTTGATACTCATTTAGATACTCAATTTTTTTGCATTTTTTTGTATGCAGTCACATGAACTTAGATCATGTGACCTTAAACATACACGCATGACACTTCAATTTCGACTCAACACTAATGTTACTCAACAACCATGGTAAGTAATGGCTTGATTTCATATTTTACTGACATTTTCTTATATAGAACAGCCCCCCATGGCCCACCTTGACCATATAAATAAGGCGCCCATGGTCAACTCCACCCAACAACCTCCCTTGCATTCCAACATGAGTCAGAGTGAATCGATGGCAGCAGCAGCAGCAGCAATGGCAGTGGCAACACCACCAATGCTACCACCCCAACAACAACAACAACAACAATGGCCAAATAACCCCCAGCGACAGCAACCACAACAGCAGCAGCAGCAACCACAACCACAACCACAACCACAACCACAACAGCAGCAGCAGCAGCAGCAGAGCAACACTGGTGGCAGCAGCAACCTGCCACCTCCACCACCACTTACAACACCAACACCAACATGACGACGGTCAATTGACCCCTGGCGAACGGCGACGATGGCAAGGCAAGGGTGAGGTCGAGCATGGAGAACTTGAAGGGGATGATGAGCACGAAGACAGATGGAAATGGCCAGTGCAAGGACAGGTATGACCAAGACCTGACACAATGGCCTGTCCGTTTGCCCCCCTCCCTGTCCATTTTCCCCCCCAGCTCCTCACAACCCCAGTCCCATGTCAATTGATGTGGTGCTGCAGCTTGCGAGGAATTTGAGGGATGGTTCACAGTTTGAACCACGCTTGAATGCAGACCGAACATGTCAAAACCATTCAACATGGTTCCAGTTCAGGTTCAGCCCAAGGCGGAACCAAACCGGCGGTTTTGTGGGTTTTCCAAAAGAGTCAGAAAACAGGACCGAACTGAACTTCGGCAACACTAGTAGGTGTAGAAATTGTAGGGGAAATTTCAATTTTCTTCAAGCTCCTAATTCAACATTGATGACATGATGCAATGTGGTAATGGACATCTGCTCTAAGATGGGGCCAAAAAAATTGAAGTTTGACTAAGTCAAACACAGCTTGTTCTCCTTTATGACCTAGGTTGTCATGAGCTTGGGTGAGAATAGCATTCCTAATTACTAGTGAAGGCATTTTCTGGCCATTTCTTCTAAACAGTTTATTATCCTTCAAGTAAAAAATTTCAGTTTTCTTCAGAAATATTCTTACCTGCAATATATCTGTTGAAGGTATTTCCAATGTGGATAAAAAATGTTTTACTTGAATGAGTATCTTGTCCTGTTGTAATTTAATTTAATTATTTGAAGGGAGTGTGGTAGCCTTGTATGGCAATTTGGTAGGGACAGTGAAGCAAAATTTTCTTATTTCGTGTGGATCAGGGATATGGATAAGCAAGGCAATATCATCCCACCATGAATCATCATGTCCTTCAATTTATTCATTATCTGCAGGCTCTCTGCGAGAAAGTGCATCTGGTCCTTTAAATTGGGTTGCAGGAACATGAATAAGTTTAAAGTCAAATAACAGAATCCCTTTGATCCATCTGTTTATGGCCGCATTGGGCTGTAAATCTGGTTCATTGAGCATGCCTTTTATAAACTTGGCATCTACCTCTATATGAAGATTCTTTACTCCTATTAAATACAGTCTCCAGTGGCATAATGCGTGGTATAGTCCATATAACTCCAGTTTTGGCTGTGAATATCAGGATGGACAATGCCAGTGAACTCACGGGGACAGCGTTTATGTCTTATCTTGAACTTTACAGCATTGCTCATCAGCTCACCACTTCTTACTCACATCAGCAGAATGGTCACACAGAACAGGTTATCTGCACCATCAAAAGCTGAGTCTTGTCCATGATGGCTGCTGTAGCTGCACCTCGCCACCTGTGGGGCAAAGCGGCACTTGCTTGTGCACACATCTTCATGCTCACCCCATCTCTCATCTTGCCGAATCATTCCTCACCTCATGAAGCTATCACAGGCACCCACCCTGATGTTTCCCACCTCCGTGTCTGAGGTGTTAGATGTTACGCACATGCCCCATTGGAACAGCAAACAAAGCTTGGCCCACGATCTCACGAGTGCACCTTTATGGGTTACCCCAAGGGCATAAAAGGATATCGTGTATGTGACAATGCTTCTGGATCTTTTTTCAATTCCAGAGATGTCATTTTTGATGAATCCTGTGCTTGTCTACCTGGTGCCACTCCGGACCCTGTTCCTGTGTCTGTACCTATTGATCCATGCACTCCTTTGATACTCCCTTTGTCTGTACCTGATGTACCCCTTGTTCCTAGCTCTCCCATTCATCCTTCCTCTTCCAGTTCTAATACCCCTTTGGTTCCTTCTAGTTCCTCCATTCCTTTTGTTCCATCTTCTGATTCTTCGCTTGCACCTTCCAATAGCCCATCCGCTGTTATTTGCCCTGCTACCTGCCCTTCCCCAATTCCTCTTTGCCCTCTCTCCCCCAGGCTTCATGTTCCCACATCCCTTGGTGAGTTACATACTTTCAAGGTTGCTAATGCCAGATCCAGGAGAGAGAGGCTTGCCATCGCCTGCACTGATCGTGTGCTGGCCACTGCAGTTCCCCACACCTCATCTCATGTCTTTAACAATGATCATGTGAACCTGGTCTGCTCAGAATCATTCTTCCTTTCCATTCACAGTGATCGCCCTTGCAACCCCTCCAGCTCCTCCTACGATCTCAAAATTCCTCCTGCCACTTATTCTGAGGCCCCTTGATGACCTGACTTGGCAGTTTGGGAGTCAACCATTGTAAAAGAACTCTCAACTCTTCACTCCATGGGTGTTTACACTCTGACTTGTCTACCCCCAGGTCACAAAGCTATTGGCAACCAATGGGTTTTTGAATACAAAGTTGATGGTCTCAATCCCATCACGAAGGGGCAGCTCGTTACTAAGGGTTTCCACAAGATCCCTGATGTCAACTTTGGCAAGACTTTTGCTCCAGTGGCAAAAACCACCTCAATTCATCTTGTCGTCATGTTGACTTGTCAACATGGGTGGACACTCCAGTGTTTTGACGCTACATGTGCCTTTCTATGGGGTGACCTTGAAAAAGAGCTCTACATGTCTCTTCCTGATGGCTTTTGACTCCCCAATGGCTCCTCATTGCCACCTGACTCTTCTGACTTATCCAGCCTGGTCATGCGGTTGTGGAAGTCGATCTATGGCCTCAAGCAGGCCTCCAATGTTTGGTACAAAAAGCTTTGTGGTGTCCTTGAGCAGCTTAGCCTTCGGCATTCCAAAGTCAACCATGCTCTCTTTAGCTTCTCAGGCACCCGGCGTGGTGAGATCATCCATTGCCTCATTGCTGTTCATGTCGACAACAGCTTAGGCAGCTCTAGTTCCCTGGCTTTCCTTCAATGGATCAAGTCAGAGATCCTCTGCAAGTTTGGTCTTAAAGACCTTGGCGATGTATCTCAGTTCCTTGGAGTACAGTTTGAATGGAACCTGATGACGCATGAATTGTGGTTACACCAGTGAGACTACATCTGTTCCCTTCTCATTGACTATGACCTCCTCAACTGCAATGCCATCTTCACTCCCATGGATCCAACCTGCAATCTGTCTGTTGCTGGCCCACCCTGCAATATCTGCTCAGAGTTTCAGACCCTTATGGGGAAGCTGCTCTTCCTGTCCATCTGCACGTGTCCAGACATCTCTTATGCCATCAACCATCTCACTCAGAACAACTCAGATCCACGTCCCAACCACCTGACTGCTGCCAAACGCATTCTTTGTTATCTCAAAGGCTCTCAGGATCTTGCTATTCACTTCAAGTCCACCTCGTTGCCCATGTCTCTTCTTGGCTACTCAGTAGTGATGGTCAGGTTCGGTTCGGTTCGGTTCAGGCCAAAAAAATCTGAACCTTGAACTGAACCTAAGGTTTGGTTCAGCTCATATGCTGAACCTTGAACTGAACCTTTGGTTCAGGTTCAGATAGGTTCAGTTCAGGTTCAGGCCAGGCTGAACCTGAACTGAACCTGTGAAAATACAAGTATACTAGCTAATCAATTTTCTCAATCCAAATTTTTCCTTTATTTCCTACCACTCTACATTGTTGTTGTGCTAATGGTTTGACTCCTCAATTACATGTACTGTGTCCATGTTCAAATCAATAGAATCTTGTGTTAGATGTGTCTGAAGCACAGTAAGCATGAAATATCCTGGACAACTGTTCAGATGGTCATTGCAAATGTTTTGCTGTATTTTAACTTGCAATCAGTATAACTGAATCACACAACATGGCATCCTAGGCTGAATTTCAACTTTACATTTTAAAATATATTTAAGTTTGCAAATATTCATGTTACAGAAGCACTAATTGCAACCGTATAAACTCTAACTAATCTAGATTCTATTATTAATGGTGCTTAAATTTCAAGTCAGTAAATAGTTGGACCAAAACTAAGTCTCTACTCAGCAGAAATTAGATTAATATGTGAAAGATTAGGTTCAGGTTCAAACCAGTTTGAAACAGGTTCACAAGATTCCGTCCTTGACTGAACCTTGAACTGAACCTAAGGTTCAGTTCAGGCATTACCCTGAACCTTGAACTGAACTTAGGTTCGGTTCATGTAGGTTCAGGTTCGAACCCAGGTTCAGAACTGAACTATACCATCACTACTACTCAGACTCTGATTGGGTGGGCCTTCAAGATTCTGTCTCAGTTTCTGGCAACTGCTGGTTCTATGGCAACTGTCTAATCGACTGGGCCTCTAAATGACAGTGCACAGTGGCTCTTTCATCAACTGAAGCTGAATACATGGCGCTCACCTCTTGCCTACAGACTGGTCTTTGGCTTCATTCTTCTTTTACTCAACTTTCACTTCCTTTCTCTCTTCCCATTGACAATCTTGGTGACAACAAAGGTGCTATCTCCCTCACTTTGAACTCTTCTCACCATTCACGCTTGAAACACATAGAGTCATAGACATCAAGTATCATTTTATTCGTGAACACGTCGACTCCGGCTCCTTTCTCGTCTCTTGGATCCCCACTGCCAAAAATGTCACTGATATTCTCATGAAGCCCCTATGCTGCAAACTTCACGACTTCCTCATTGCAGGCTTGTGGCTGGTATCTTGTCAAGGGGGTGTGTTGTAGATCTCTGAGTCACCTGTCACCACGTCATTCATCATCATCTTTACACCTCAGTCTTCTCCATTCTATGACTGAGGTGAGACAGCTTCCTTTATTTCTCTCCAGTACATAGACTCATATCTTGTTAGACTCCACTTCTGTTCTACAAATATGTATCGTGACTAAGAAGGAAATGAAAGGTGTCACTACTGACTATCCAACAGCATCATGACAAGGTGTCTCATGGCCGTTGTTATCAGGATCGCATTAGTGTGATACAACAAGTACCTCTGATTGGCCAGGGAATATCTACTCACCCCATCAGCATTCGAACAACTTCTTGGTACCGCTCTTTAGTCCCATGTACTACAGCTTCCTCGATTTCCCACCCGTCACCATCGTGGCCCTCAGGGCCACCTTCTAGCCCTTTCTGGAATCCGGCACCTACGAGCCAGTCTCTCAGGTATTGTTTATCGAAGCTCAGCTGGGGCCTGCCAGGTTTGTAGTCCGCGAGGGGCCAGTATCGGGATGAGTCGGGAGTCAGAACTTCGTCTATTAGGATCAGTTGTGGGTTGGGGGAGGAGGCCGAGGAAATGAGGCCGAATTCGAATTTCGTATCAGCGAGGATGAGACCGCGTGCGCGCACGAATGTGGCTGCAGCGTTGTATAGTTCCAGCGACACTCGAGACATTTGGCGGTAGAGCTCTTCACCGATGATGTCTGAGGCTTTTCAAATCCATTAGTGTCAGTCAGGAGAGATGAATCATAATAGCGGATTGAGAGACGTGCTTCAGCCTTTTGTATGCAGAATACACCGGAAATGGGGACGAGGGAATGATGTAACGAACCTTGTTCAGGAGAAATGTTCTCATCGTGGGTACCTTGGGCCGCTTTCGTTGATGGCGTGAACAGCGGCTCTGACAGCTGCTGAGATTCCACCATTCCCGTGGGGAGTGGAATACCGTGGACGGTGCCTGAGCGCTTGTACTCTGCCCACGCGGATCCTGGGTTGGTCACGGTCAGCACCATAGTATCTATCTCATTAAGCAAAGACTCACCTGTTAGGTAACCTCTAACGATTGCTTCCAATGGCACAACGCGCGCTTTCTTCACCAACATAGCACGGCCAGCCAACTGATCTTTGTGTGGCCGCACTTCCTCGAGCATTTCATCCACGTTGTCGGTGACGAAGTGATTAGGGATGATATTGCGGAGCTTGTCGAACCAGAAGACGGATATCTTGGTCAAAAGCGTTCCCTTCTCTGGAATGCCCTAGGATATTTGCATCAATTTTTGAAGGACAGTGTTGTCCAGTATGTTTTAAGGCGCAGGCGGTCAGATGGCAGACCCTAAAGGAATGGGAACTACAGACGTTGCGAAGGATAACATCATAGGCGGATATTCTATCCGTCGCGACGAACAAGAGGTATTCTGCGCACGAGAGGGCGTAGATATCGCGAACCTTTCCTTTGGATAACAGTGTCAAGCCAGGAAAATCTGTATAGAGCAATGTAGACATTGGTCACCATTTTCATTCAGCCGGTTTTTCAGTATACGGATACTTTTCTAGTTACCTTTACATATCTGCCTTTTATATGAGGGTAAAAAGTTCGCAATTTTTCCTGTTTTATCCATTGCATGAAGCAACGTCTATCTAATAAAAAGATCAATTTGTAGATAAAAAATGCATGGCGATCCCGGGACCGTGACTGGGCCCTCCCGGTTTAACGAGCCCCTGGCCCCCTGCAGACCTTTGCCCTAAAGGTCCTGGTCGCCCTTGACCCTCCATATACTTCAGTTCTTTCAGCCTCTCACGAATCCAGGCAGCAAAGGCAGTGAACAGATGGGTTTCGTCATGCTTCTCGCAAAAGCGGAGAAGCGCATTATAACGCTGCTCCGGGCTCGAGCCAGTGGCCCTCAGAAGTTTTGCTAGATCCACGGGGCAAAGGTATGGAGGTTGCCTCCCATCTTCCAAGAGTGATGAGCTTCCTTGCATAGCGCACGCGTAGTATACACAGTGATCTATACCAAAGCAGTGACCCAACTCGTGGCTTGCGGTGCGACAAACGCGGCCAAGCCATAGGCCAATCAGGGCTGCAGCGGATGGGGAAGCATCTAAGGATGGAAGTGTTTTAAGCGCAGACACGGCAGCCTGTAGTCCTGCGACCGTCACTTGTCCCAAACCGCCATCCGGAACTACAGCGTTAGAGGAAGAAGAATGATCGTCCCGGTTCATGTCTATATCGCTGGATTTTCTCCGTCGTTTATTGGGCGAACGCGGCTGTGATGCAGCTGCACAACACTCATGCAAGTAGGATTCGCAGTGGGATGTTGGCCACGTATGTTGGCGGTCCACGTTTTGCAAGGAATCCAAGATGGGATTATACCTGGCCTTGGAGACGACCGCTACCCGGCTCCCGCCGTATGCGCGGCCGCAGACAAACTCATTGTCCTGACTCTCATAGAGGTCTTGATCAACCAGCATCAGAAGAGCGTACGCATCTTCCGGCAGCATGCTAACAGCGGCATCGAGTAGGTCATCCAAGTTGAGCTGGCGTGCAAATACTTTGTCAGCTGATGGCCGTGTGCGGATACGCACGCACTCCGTAGTAGTGGTCAGGCCAACGAATCGCAGCGATTTCTGTGATTTCGATCGCGAACCCTGTAAGGGTGGGGTATCCCATGCTACGAACGATAGTTGGTAGGGCAGTAGCTTGACTGACATGCCATCGTAAAACGCCCCTAGATAGTCTACAATGGCTCCCGTTGCTGGGGGCCCCACTGCCTCGCCATGGCCGTTTTTCATTAATGGACGACTCCAATCGTGCATGAGCCGCACATCCGAATCCACACCAGGAGGCGCTGCAACATATACGATGCTTTTCGCTTGGGTGACTTCATTGCGGTCCTTCAAGCGCATCCATGCCCGCAGACTTTGAGGAGGACAGCGAGGATCTAATGACAGGTCGTCCCCGGGTAGAACTAGTGGTGCAGGGAACGATCTATCTGATCGCCTGCATTGACTTCGGTCCTCAGTTGCTTTTGTCTTACTAGTTGGAATGACTCCTTGTACGGTTGTAGCTGCCACTCGCTGCCGGTCTGTGGGTCGGTAATAGGCTACTTCGGTGGCGTAGGCGCTCGACACGAAGCTGAGCGTACTGTGATCGCAAGAGGCACGTGTCATCATTGAGAACCTACTAGATATGGGTCAGTCGTGCATATGGAATGGCTCTATGTAGTATGTACCTAGACGTTACTGCGATATAATTAGGTGTAATAAGTCGACTTACCTCAGGCTAGAATGGAGAGTTGTGAAAACAAAGGTGGGAAGGACATCAGGAAATCGAGGGCGCCGGTATTCAGGCGGAGTTGATAATTGACTTCTCGCCTCATCATCGGTGACCCTCTACTCCTCTCAGCACAGTCATGACCTTATTACCACGGTCATGTCATTGACCGTATGACATGTCAGTGACCGAACATGACCGGCTACACAAGGTCATGACTCTTGCCTAATATAGATACATACGTAACTCTATCATGTACGCACCTGCATCAGTAAAACAGGGATTCTACTTACTCATCTTAATTGTCTTAGTTCACTTGAGTAAGACCATTAAGACAACTAAGATATGATAAGACAACTAAGATAGGATAAGTAAGTAGTGACAACTTGGGGTTAGGGGGATGAGGAGGAGGGAGCCTGAGAGGGGGTGAGGATGAGGATGAGGAGGGGGAGAGGGAGAGGGAAGGGGGAGGGAGGGGGAAGGGGGAAGGTGGGATGGAGGGGGGGATGTCGATGGGGAGGAGGAGGGGGAGGGGATGAGGAGGGGGAGAGGGAGGGAGAAGGGGGAGGGGGAGGAAGGTGAGGATGAGGAGGGGGAGAGGGAGGGGGAGAAGGATGAGGAGGAGGAGGGAGGGGGAGGGGGATGAGGAGGAGGAGGAGGGGGAGGGGGAGGAGGAGGAGGAGGAGTGGGAGGGGAGAGGAAGGGGGATGAGAAGGAGGAGGAGGAGGGGGAGGGGGAAGTGGGAGGGGGAGGGGTAGGGGGGAGGAGGATGAGAAGGAGGAGGAGGAGAGGGAGGAGGAAGGGGAGGGGTAGGGGTAGGGGGGAGGGGGGTGAGGAGGGGAAAGGGGGAGGGAGAAGGTGGGATGGAGGGGGGGATGGGGATGGGGAGGAGGAGGAGGAGAGGGAGGAGGATGGGGGAGATGGGATGGAGGGGGATGTGGAGGAGGAGGAGGAGGAGGAGGAGGAGAGGGAGGGGGAAGTGGGAGGGGGAGGGGTAGGGGGGAGGAGGATGAGAAGGAGGAGGAGGAGAGGGAGGAGGAAGGGGAGGGGTAGGGGTAGGGGGGAGGGGGGTGAGGAGGGGAAAGGGGGAGGGAGAAGGTGGGATGGAGGGGGGGATGGGGATGGGGAGGAGGAGGAGGAGAGGGAGGAGGATGGGGGAGATGGGATGGAGGGGGATGTGGAGGAGGAGGAGGAGGAGGAGGAGGAGAGGGAGGGGGAGGAGGAGGAGGAGGAGGGGAGGGAGGGGGATGAGGATGAGGATGAGGATGAGGAGGGGAAGAGGGAGAGGAATGTGGATGAGGAGGGGAGAGGGAGAGGGATGCAGATGCAGAGGGGAGAGGGAGAGGGATGCAGATGCAGAGGGGAGAGGGAGAGGGATGTAGATGGGGAGGGGAGGGGAGAGGGATGTGGGGATGAGAGTGTAGTGTTACAGTTAAGAATAATGTTATATGCTCTATCCACTGGCAGTGGAGTAGTGACTTAGGCTCTAACTTAGAGGATGGGGATGGGCATAGGAGTGTGGAGGAAAATAGAGGTTGGAGATGGAGAGGGGACAGAAGGAGGGGGAGGAGGGAGAGGAGGATTGAGAGGGATGGGAGGGGGAGGGGGAGGGGGAGGTGGAGGGGAGTGTGGAAAATGGTGATGGGGGGGAGAGGGAGGGGGATACTATGGATGGGGAATGGGGAGGGGTAGGGAGTGTAGGAGGGAAATGGAGAGTGGGACAAGGATGGGGAGGGGAGGGGGATGGGAGGATGGGGAGGGGGAGGGGGGAGAGGAAGAGAGAGGAGAGAGGGCATGGGAGAGAGGGGATGGGGGATGGGGATGGGGGAATTATTGATAATTCAATTGAATCTTAGGAGCAAATTTGGTATTACAATTTACAACTAAGAAAGTGAGCTGAGTTCTGGGAATAGAAGATGGGATAGTAGGGGCCATTGGGGTTATGGGGGAGTTGAGGGGATGAGAGGGGGGAATTTGACTGGGAGGATGACTGGGAGATGCTGTGGGATGGGAGAATAATACTCCTGGAGAGGGTGACACTGGGGACAGGAGGGGGATGACACTGGGGGATGGGAGGGATGGAGGATGACAGGGAAAGGAGGGCCATTAAAATTCTGCTAAGTCCATATTTCCATATTAAGCACCGTGCGAGTAAAGCAGTCACGTGTGTTTCAACAAACTGCGCGTGACACATTCAACTTACCGCCGTCTCTCACATTGTCGAACCTGACGTGAACAATACAACCAGGTGCCCACCAATACATGCCTGTGCAGCGGGGTAGCACCCCATCAGTAAGTTTTTATTTCACATCTTGTTTTACTGACTAGTTCTACCTATAGCCTTGGCTGTACCCAACCCACTCCAACACCCACATCAACACCATGCAGGACGAAGACCTGGGGCGATTCCTCGGAACGATGACGGGATGGCCATCCACGACGGTCGCGATGGCTGCGATCTTCCCCGGCTGTTGTATCCCAAACTCGATAACCAGTTAGTAAGGTTTCATGACAAACGAGGATGAGGAAGCGGCGATGGCGACGGCAGTGGCAGCAACAGCAGGGTAAGTTTTCTTAAATCATGATTTTTCTTTTTTTTGACTGAGTAGCTCTACTGCCTACGCCTACGGCTGTGCCCACCCACACCCACACCATTTTCAACATCCAATACACGGCCTCCCCATGAATTTCGACCACACACAGCTCATATAACCCCCCCGTGCCTCGTTCCCATTGAAAACAAGAGGCTGGAGGGTCCCAGCGCCTCACGCCGACATCTTTTCCCCCGACCCACCCCCCAGTTTTTCAACACCCAATACGGGCCTTCCCCTGCGGTTTTCGACCACCCCCAACTCAAGTACACTCCCGTGTCTCCGTTTCCGTTGGAAACAAGCTGTCGGGGGTCTCAGGACCTCGCATTACCGTCTTCTGCCCAACCACCCCACCTCACTTTTTTCTACCAACAGGATACCTTCTCCCGCGCCGTTTGCGGCCATCCATGGTTAGTGTACACCTCTGGCGCCTCGTTTCTGTTGAAAACGAGACGTCAAGGGGTCTCAGGACCTCGCATTCCCATCTTCTGCCCAACCAGCTCACCCCCTTTTTTCTACCAACAGGACACCTTCTCCCGCGCCGTTTATGGCCATCCCCGGCTAGTGTACACCCCCCGCACCTCGTTTCCGTTGAAAACGAGATGTTGGGGGGTCTCAGGACCTCGCGTTCCCGTCTTCTGCCCAACCAGCTCACCCCCTTTTTCTACCAACAGGACACCTTCTCCCGCGCCGTTTATGGCCATCCCCGGCTAGTGTACACCTCCCGCACCTCGTTTCCGTTGAAAACGAGATGTTGGGGGGTCTCAGGACCTCGCGTTCCCGTCTTCTGCCCAACCAGCTCACCCCCTTTTTCTACCAACAGGACACCTTCTCCCGCGCCGTTTATGGCCATCCCCGGCTAGTGTACACCCCCCGCACCTCGTTTCCGTTGAAAACGAGATGTTGGGGGGTCTCAGGACCTCGCGTTCCCGTCTTCTGCCCAACCAGCTCACCCCCTTTTTCTACCAACAGGACACCTTCTCCCGCGCCGTTTATGGCCATCCCCGGCTAGTGTACACCTCCCGCACCTCGTTTCCGTTGAAAACGAGATGTTGGGGGGTCTCAGGACCTCGCGTTCCCGTCTTCTGCCCAACCAGCTCACCCCCTTTTTTCTACCAACAGGACACCTTCTCCCGCGCCGTTTATGGCCATCCCCGGCTAGTGTACACCCCCCGCACCTCGTTTCCGTTGAAAACGAGATGTTGGGGGGTCTCAGGACCTCGCGTTCCCGTCTTCTGCCCAACCAGCTCACCCCCTTTTTCTACCAACAGGACACCTTCTCCCGCGCTGTTTGCGGCCATCCCCGGCTAGTGTACACCCCCTGCGCCTCGTTTCCGTTGAAAACGAGGCGTCGGGGGGTGTCAGGACCTCGCGTTCCCATCTTCTGCCCAACCAGCTCACCCTCTTTTTTCTACCAACAGGACACCCCCTCCCACGCCGTTTGCGGCCACCCCCGGCTAGTGTACACCCCCAGCGCCTCGTTTCCGTTGAAAACGAGACTTCGGGCGGTGTCAGGACCTCGCGCTCCTGCCATCTGCCCAACCACTGCCACCCCACCTTTTTCAATCACCACGCCCTGTTTTTAACCACCCCCAGCTTGTTTCCGTTGAAGACGAGATGCTGGGGGGTCCTAGCGTGTTGCCCCGCCGTCTCTTGGCCCAACCCTATGTATAGCATTCTCTGTAGTATTAAATTAATTCATTTGTTTTTATTCTAAAATCCGAGAAAACTAAGAATATAAGAGAAAACTAAGAACATATAAGAAGACATTAAGAATGTATAAGAAGAAATAAGACCAAGTAAGAAAAAGTAAGTGGAAGGACCTTCTTATTTCGTCTTATTTCGTCTTACCAAAATCTCGTCTTAATTCGTCTTAATCTGTCTTAACTCACCACTAAGACAAATTAAGAACTTAGTAAGACGAACTAAGATGACCCTTGTTTTACTGATGTGCAATTGATCCACTTGTTACTGTTATCAATCTATATTATAAAGTAAGCATCGTGATAATCTGATCCACCATCAATGCCCCGTAGCACCAAATCCAAGGCTCGAGGATGGTGGAGAGAACAATTTCACGACCACCCTGGCCTCACCAAGAAAGAACCACTATGTTACATTTTTCAACTCCGCAACTCCGATTCCGACTCCGCTGCCCCACCATGACGATTCCACTTTACCATACCTTCCTTTTTCGTTCCCTTTACCTTTTGTCTTCTTTTGGACATTGTTGTTTATTCTTGTTCTTGTTCTCTTTTCATCCTTTCTTCTAGAACAATCCAGACCGACCATGGACACATCCCCACGTTACCTTGCTGTACCCGAATAGTCTCCCTGCCGATGGACATCATTGCTATTGTCTTTTCCCTCGCCCTGACATATTGTTGACTTCATCCCACAACAAACCGATTTACAATGGCTGTACTCCCGACACAGCTAATTACCGTAATCATCATTGGCAGCATTGCCATCACCTTCCTCATTGGTTTTTACCTTGTTATGATCTATCTTTGGCATCGGTACCGAAACCCTTCTGCCATCGATACTTCTGACTTCCACCTTGACAATATCTCACCACGTAATTGACAATTGCCATACCTGGATATATGGTTTCCACTTTCGTATTCCATGCCTACCATTAACCTCCCTGATTATCCGACGACATTCCTCACCTGCACGCATGCCCTGAACAATCCCTGATCACAAGACATTTCACTGTTCTCTCTAATCCGACCATCGCCGAAGCACATTCTTTTGGACTTCAACCACAGACCATGCGACTTCCCAAACAGTGAACCAACCCCTATCGCATATTGTTCACACGACATCGCTTCATTGCAGTACCCGACATCTTATTCCCACAGCTTGTCACTCGTGCCATGACTCAAAACCTGGACCCACATTCATTTATCCTTTTCCATCTATAACCTTGATATCTCCCACACTCGTTTACACAACAAGACCCTTTCTTGGACGAATACCAACATCAGGTGGACCGCATTGTTCCACAGACAGGACAAGACATTGCTCCTCGATACATCATCGACACAGACATCATCATCAGGTACAGCTTATGCTGTTCACATGTCTGACCTCGACTATCCCACCATCCTAGTTGGTTTTCCCTCCATACATTCCTTTGTTTTCCTTTATACCGACCTTGTCGCTATGTCCCCACTACCTCAAGACACTCTCATCACCAATCCTACACTGGACGATACCCATCTTCGACCCAACCGTGCAATGCACTTGCCAGACTGCGCACTTGCCTGTTACAGCAAGTGTAGACCCCGAATAGGCAATTCTGCACATCACATGATCCGATGACAAATCATCCGAGTCATCCGGACCCCCTCTATTCCTCAATGACACCCGGGCCTCCAGTTGGATCGCGAGAACATCGACATGAGGACGCCTCATGTCTGCCTCATGGTGAAAACATGGTGTAGTAGGACATGTTGTAGCTTCATGGTTGGATTCCCATTTACCTCCCCTCAAGTCCATTCACTATATCTACTGTCCTTGTTGTTGGTTCGGACTTTTTCTTCTTTCTTTCCCTTACGTTTAGTCTGGTTCTTGGGGCAGACTCATCTTGTTTTGGGTAACCCCCACGGCTCGCAATGACATTAGACCTCCCCCTTCTTAGCAGTGTTGTCTTAGCTGTAAGCAACAATGAAAGCTGCTGTGCTCCCCTCTGGAAGCCGATCCCCTGTTAAGTTGATTGTTGCCGGAGCACGCTGCAGAAGCGATCCGTAACACACTAGCTTTTGTTGGTACTGGGGCGTCTGCTAAAGCAAAGGTCTACTGTATGAAGTGCTTTGATAAAGATATTACATTTTTTCAGTTAAAGGACCAGGAGGATGTCAACCTTGGCTGAAGACAGATTGTTTGAGAGACCATGCAGATTGAGAACGACAGTAAGAAATGTGTCGTCTGCTCAATTTGATGTCTCTACAAATTATCTTTTCTAGTATGGTCAACAGAATCAACAAGCGAGTCCCAAGGATGGCTTCAATCAGCCTCAATCACTCTGCTGAACCATCTACAACATTGCGCTGAGCAAGATAACACTGTCAAAGCAAGGGCAATAGCAGAATACCGTGAAGTTCCAAGCTCTCCACGAAGCCGCCGCCATGCCAATGTTGATCCCGGCCTGAGTCTCCCGTCGCTTCCAAGTGCTTTTCCTGGCCAACCAACAATTTCAGGCCCCTCTGTGGGTCCTGGAACACAATCCTGGGTGCTTGAACAGCACTCTAACGTGCTTCCACTGCCGCTTATGGCTGGTTTTCCTCCATCTCCTGCAATCTCATATCATTCTGAGTCACTCGTTGGGACAGACATTTCAGGAAATCTTATGCCATCAGACTCTGCTTCGTCTCACGGATTTTCACAAGCTCGGGCTCATCAATCTGCTAGTGGACATGGGAGACGTTTTCTGTCACAGCAGCCTAGCTGGGGAGACCTGGGCTTTGCATGGACTCCGGCAAAGCAGCAGAGTTTTGAAACACGTTTGATATGCTTGACTGTAGCTGCCAACCTGCCACTTGCATGGGTTGATAACCCTGAATGGCTCGGCATATGTGATGAGTTTCTGCCATCAGCAAAACCCCCCTCCCGTAAGACTCTCATGTGCCGCCTTCTTCCTGCTGTCGTTTCAAAGTTGCACATGGAGGCAAAAGCAACAACAAAATGGCGCAATTCCACTTTGCAAGCAGACGGATGGACTGGTGAGAACAGCCATCACCTTATCGCATTTATGATAACTACCGATGGAAAAGTATGTTTCTTGTGCCTATTCTATTGGATTTTCTAAACTTAATTGCCAGGTTCATACTGTATGAGTTCACAATGCATCTGCCAAGCGCAAAACAGCCAAAAACTTAATGAAACACCTTGAGGAAGTCATGAATACTGTGCGAGAGGAATGGGGATCGCAGGTGTTAGGTATTGTAACAGATGCTTCAGGAGAGTCACGAAAGGCCTGACGACTCCTAGGTATCAAATATCCATGGTTGGTACTACTAGATTGCTATGCGCACCAGGTCTGTTGCCTCCAAGTCCCTTGAGCTCAATTATCACCCTAACTCTATTAACCTCAGATAAACCTTGTTGTCGGGGACTTTTTTAAATCTGAGGAACAATCATTGGGATACTTAGAGAGTGCAACAAATCTCATTGCCTGGCTTCAAAGTAAAACCATCTTACTCGCAGTACTCTGAAAGGCTCAAATCGATACAATCAGTGCTGCAAAGGCTGTCATTCATGCTGTTCTCACACGGTGGACCTCCCACTTCATGGTGTTCAAATGTCTGCTTGAGTTGCAGCCTTCCTTGATGAGCATCATCTACGCTGATGAAGCCTGAGCCCCAGCTAATAAATTGATTGTAATCAGTGATGCAAAACAAAAAGGAAAGCACACGCAATGATTGACGTGATCAAGAACCCATTGTTCTGGCATGCAATAGCACAGTTTGTTCCTTCTAAATCATCTATTTACTGGATTACCTGAATGACTGTTCAATAATAGCATCAAACGCAAGCTCGAACCACTTGCTCTTGCCGCCAACATCACACAAGCTTCATTTTGTCGCCTTGATCAAGTTTTGTTAACATTTGGCTTCCTTGTGATGCAGTACAAGGCATTTAAAGATCCCGAGGATGCTGTGGGTTGTGAAACTATCATTGGAAGCATCGAGCAATGCTGGGCAAAGGCTGACCAAGAGATATTCCTTGCGGCCGTCATTCTCAATCCCTTCTACCAAACCTCCCCATTTTCTGCACTCCCTATCTCGAACAATGCTGGAATCCACACACTCTTACATCATCTATGGGTTCATTTTTATCACATTGAGCCACCTGCGGAATTCCATTCACAAATTCCTGACTATCTCGGCAATGAGGGTTTTTTCCATCATCTGAAGCAGCAGTGCACGATTGCACAGGTTGCTGCTGATAGAAAGGTACTTTTCCTCTTCTGTTGTCCCTTGCAAGGTCATTGTGCTAAATCAAATCACCAAGAACAATTCTGAACAAAAGCCCTGATCCTCTTACTGTATACCGCAATTTTTCATTCCCAGGATGCCCTCCCCTGCCATTTATCCTCCTCGTTCAATGAATCCTTGCCATTTCTGCAAATTCTGTGTCATGTGAACGGCTGTTTAGCGTCTTCGGTGCTACCCTTACAAAGCTCCAAAACCGTCTTGGAGATGACAACCTCACAATGATAAGCAAACTCAAGATGCACATCCGGGATGGCCATCTGGAGAAACAAATGAGTAAGCATCTCAAACGAAGGTTTGCCACATGCACAGATGCTGCAGTAGTTCCTGAAAACGCAACACCACAAGAAACGGCACCCTCACTCTATCCCACCCACACCATGACCAGTGTAGAGTCAGCAGACTCAGATTCAGATGTTCAGGAGGTTGGAAGTGCACTATGCGACATAGTGAACCACTACACACATTTGGTTGATGAAGATAACCTTGACAACGAGCCTGTCAGCACCCCACAAACAATTGGCAGGCCAATTTCAATTCAAGAGTTATTTGACTTTCGGCAAACACATTGGGTGGATAGCTATGCAAAATCGGCACAGCGCAGTTTCGACAAGGAACTTGAGTTGTATGAACTGCTGGATCTTGATGCTGAGGGAGAGGAAGACGTTGATGTTGATGTTGATGAGAGTACCGCTGACATTTTGATTGGTTGAATTTAGTGTATCATCATGTCTATATGCCTACATAAGTTTACAACCTGTATAGAATCATCAATGACTCTGCAATGCTACCTCAGCCAGTCTACAGCCAGCCATCCACATCATACGGTCACGGTCAAGTCATGTGATGACTGTCATGACCCTATCGTGACATGTCACTGACATTGATGACATGTCAATGACCAGCACAACACTGTCTCAGCATGATGACTACTGCTACTACAATGACAACAATGGCAACAACAACAATGATGGCAGTGATAACCACAACCACAAAGACACAATGACAAATGATGGCCATCACAACAAACGGCAATGCAGATGATGACAAATACTGATGCAGCAGCATGGCAATGGTAACAGCAGTGGCAAGGCGGCAGCAGTGGTAGCTGTAAGTAGTGGTGGCAGCAGCAGCAGCACGACAGCGGTAGCAAAATGTACTGTACAGAATATGTACCCCATTTATCCATAATATGGAAAATAAATAAATATAAATGTAATATAAATTGAAACTAAAGGGCAGAGTGACCAGTCAACCAGTTGAATCAGGGGTGGAGGCTCAGTCCCAGTGAGAATCCTGTTCAAAAAATTTAGAACGTGTAATTTAAAAAAAAATACAACTTAAACATTTTAATGGAAAACTGGACTCTTGCTTGAAGTTTCTCCAGTACAATCATTTAAAAAACATTGCGATTGCGAATAAAAAACATTCAATTCAGTAATATACAGTCTGGTTGTTTTGTTCCCCTGCCTGTTCCAGTGCTCGTTCCGGTGCCCGGCCCCCTGCCCCACTATCCCCACTATCTATGCTGGATGTCCACACCTGGGTCGTCCCAACCACCACCTTTGCCACCACTACTGCCTTTGCCTTTGCCTCCTTGATCAAACTCTTGAGTTGCATGCTCTTGTCGACATAGCACTGCTGTTTGAAGTGATTCAGTTCAGATATCCATGGATAAAACACAAGGCTACATACCTTTCTCATCATGTAATCAAGCCCTTGCCAGTTAGCCTTGAATTCAGTCTTGAGAACGGCATTCTTGGCACAGTAGTTGATGGCAAACAGGTTCCTGTAGTGGAACTAGGTCAGCTTATGTTAAAAACAATGCCTGTACACTTACCTTGGTGTTGCAGCCTTCATAGGAACATGCAAGAGATTCTTTTTGACAGTGACATTAGCTTTTCCTTTTCCTTTACTTGCCACAGCAGAGTTTGGAGCATCTTGATTGATTCCAGTATTGACTATGACTTGGGTTGACACTGTGTAGATACAAGCCTTTCAGTGTAATATATTCTGACAGATTGATTACATTACTCACAAAGGATTGAGAACAGCAACTTGTGCATAGCTAATTGGCTTCGGAAGCAGCTCTGGTAGAGGACATGGTAGGTAAAGGCAATGCACAAGTAACCCTGATGTGCCTTTAATTTCCTGTGCATCTGGTGCTGTTCAATTCTCAGACGTTGCAGGTGGATCTTCTAATGGATTATCAGATGATACAGGAGGGGTTTTTGACGTGGGTGACGACTTGTCTGAAGGCTCTGAGGTACCTCTCAGCAGTTAATTTGGTTTGAAAAATTAATAACTCACGTGTACCATTAGTTTCCTGCCCATCTGGCAGTCGGATTCTTGGAAAACATGGATGCATCGGATTTTGGAGCAGGTTCTTTAGAAGATGTACTGGCACCTTGCACAAGGATATTGTCAAGACTGGGAGCTTTATTAGCTTCTTCCAACAATTGTGGAACTTTGAGTTTTTTCTTCTTTTTGACTGGTGCCAGAAGACCTGCTGACGAGGGTTTCTGCAGTAGATGCATATATTTGTTGCTCTCCTCTATAGTTTTCACATCACTGATGTCTCCTTCATTCTCACTCTTTGTATTCCCTTTGCCCAAGACATGCTTGCGATACTACCCAGAATAGTTTACCGTGGTGATTTGTTCGAGTTTCCAGTTATCTTTGCACAAGCACAGCTGGTCTTGAAAGATGAGGTACCTTTTCCCCAGGTCACTGGCACTATCCCCTTGCAATGGGATTCACACCATATCTCTCGCATTGGTTAGTTATACCAGAGGTGTGAAAGCCATCTACCAGGGTACCATCCTCATCCTCAATGAAACTGAACTTGACATTAATGCCTGTGGCAATTCATGACTTGCCCCACAGTCCAACATTGTTGTTGACCTCCATGATAGTTGTAGTCCTCGAGTTTAGTGTACCGGGAATTAGGACTGAGCCTCAAATTCACCAGCAAATCCCCCTCATAATTGCCAACAGTCACATTCACCTTCAGTGAATTTGGGCAAATTTGCCTACACACAGGAAAGTCAATTGCTGCTGCATGGATACAAGATTTTGGTTGATATAATGTAATATAGTGTTATAAAACTACCACTGTTCCCATTCCGATGCTTGTGGTGTGACTGCAACACCAACGCTACATGGCAGTGGTGGCAGCAACCTACTCTTCTGTTGAGGGGCTGAGGGTTTATCAGAGAGAATATTGAGGAGAATGGGAGACTCGACATCAATCTCCATCGCTATGTTGAAACCTGCACTGTTTATCCCTGTTAAGTCTGGGGGGGGGTTGGTCTAAAATGTCATATCCATCTGAACGTGGGCTTTCGCTTAAGTCTGGGGCTGTTGGTGGGGTACTAGCTGGATGTGGTGAAGGTATGTTGGCATTGTCCATTGGCTCACACATGATTGTGATGGACATGTCACGCCATTTCACTGTTGGCGCTGGCTTTGGTGCAGCAAGCTACGGCGCTGGAGTTCAGTTGATATTGCTTAAAAGTAAGCTTTTCATACCTCAGGATTGTGCCAGTGCCAGCTTCGAATCTTGATGTGATCAGCCAGTGTTGACAAGTGTTGACGGCTGCACTTTGTGCTGTTCAACCAGGTGATAATGGACATTGCCTGTCCATCTGCCACCGACACCACCGCCACCGAATATATTTTAATGGCAAGCGCCTTGAAAAGTTACAAATGTGAGATGTGGAACAATATAAATGAGGCTCACATACCCCAAGAACCATGCCAAATGGTTTCTTCTGTACGGCAATCCACCATTGATGCACAGTCTCACCAGGGCGGAATTGTCGATCAAATGGATCATCGCCATCTACAAAACCTTTGAGCTCTGATTTCAGACTAGCGAGAGCTTGAGCAGGGTTAGATGTGCTAATTGTGGGTTTCATTCTTGCATGATCTCTTTGGAATTCTTCTTCATTAGGTCGCCATCATATGCATCACCAAACTCATTCCTCAGCATCTTTTGAAGACAAAGACCCACACGGTGTAGGATGTGGTCTGGAGTCCTTGTTTTTACTGACTGCTGACCATTAAATCTTGATATGGTGATTGGTGGGATGGCCAATGGGTTGATGTTCCCTCCACAAAAGATCGGAGCACCCCGGTAATAGAGAAAAATCAAGTTCACTTTCAACAATGTAATTAGGAAGTAATAGTCATATGAGGATCCAGAAAGAAGGCAGCTACATATATATCAGTTGGTGCATGGTTGATCATACCATCAAAGCGGCGGTTGGTTATGGCTCGGATTTGCTCTTTAACAGCA
Source organism: Hygrocybe punicea (assembly GCA_963556145.1). Lineage (NCBI taxonomy): Eukaryota > Fungi > Basidiomycota > Agaricomycetes > Agaricales > Hygrophoraceae > Hygrocybe > Hygrocybe punicea. The sequence continues at coordinate 5,394,903 of OY744469.1, forward strand.
TTGGGGAGTAAGCCTGGACAAATGGACCAATGATTTCAAGCAGCTTGGTGAGATCAAGTTCGAGTTGTAATATCTGCATTGCATCGTCCAATCCCTGAATTATTTTGCTTAGAACCTACTATGATAGAATGGATTGTTGTCATACCGCGATGTGGATCTGAAGCTCATCGTTACCCTCATTGCTGGCAGTCCTCGCAATACTGACTCTCTGGACCAATAGATTGTCCCAAAATGTGTCTCACTAATAGTTTCCAAGCCACAACGAATGCCCATCTTGGCTCGCTGATGATCAAAGCACTCCATTGTGTATGTAGACTTGTTCATAAATGCAATAATCCCTCGTAAAACACCAACAACCTGTCTCAGGTCAGCAGCCACAAACAAGTGATCTCACAGGCAAAAGAATGTACTGGCTTGAAGTAATACAACACACAGATCTCCATTAATGTTAGACTCAACTCATGGCAAGCATATTGCAGGTTAAGGATATGAGTGTTTTGCAGAGATGTAAGTTGACAGCCTTTTGACATATTCCCTGTATTGTCAGAGCATGCAGCGGAGAATCTGTATGGCCCTATTTCGATGATGAACTACAAACATTTAGCTTCAGAACATCTTATATCAAACTGTCATAACGCAGTCCATTCAACAACTCTGCAATATACTTTCCCGTGTGGCTCAGCCATGATGCATCATCCAGGGCTAGACAGAATGTTCGATGTTCTGCAGTTGTCACATGAACCGAGTAAAGTCCATTCGAGCTATGAAGTTTCCCTCCATCAAATGTGATGGTCAGGTCTCGACAGGTGCGCAAATATCTGATGGTTGCTTGGTGAATGTTGGCTGCTTTATTCAGTATGAGCTTGTCAGACAGGGTGGTTTCTTAGGGGGGATTGTAGTTGCAATTCAATGTGGAGACGAACGTCTTGAATTCATGTGAGTTGACAACAACAGGAGGGATGCCGTTGTAGTAGGGACTAGGGTCCCTACTGGGTGCCTCAGTGGTCTCGGGTGGTGTGACAAGCTGAAGTCTCATATCCTATCTAAGACATCATGTAATCCTACGGAACAATCACGTGATCTACTAGTAGTAGTGGACACTATCCACTACTACACGGTTGCATGCGATGAACAAGAAAAGGGCATGGTCGCCTGCTTTCTGGATGTTTTTTCAACCTTCCCGAACAAAGTCTTGCATTGAACTGGTTTGTTTTGGTTGGGAAGTTTGTGCATCTGAGTCTACCCTCTTTCTTTTCCCTGATGCTATTCCCACAACTGTCTCCACATTGTTCCCATCACCTTCACCAACACTAAGATAGGCTTTCAGTCCTACTGCTTTGTCTGCCATCAGCTCGATGACCTCATGTCGCAGGTTTGCTGGTATGTAATTGCAGTTCTTTGAATGCTTTAAAACCCACTGCCAATCTCATGGCTGTTTCCAGGTAACCTTGCAATTGGTACTTGCAATGCACCGATATCGTTTGGTCACCGTTTGGCTATAACCCTTCTGCTCCCGCTCCTTGGCTGTCACTCAATATGGTCATGAGATCTTGAGCAACAATGGATGTTTTTTTGCACCGCCTCACCTGCTGTCATCTTATTCCTCGGTTGTTGGGTAGTCGGAATCATGAAAATTCTGTACAATTTTGGTATTCGGTCTTTTCTGCTTGCTTTTTCCCTTCCCTTTTTTAGATTTTAATTGTTCCAGGGAAGGTTCATTTCTGGGAACGACTTCAGAGGTGGAATTGGAGGGCTTATCTACAGGTTCACTTGGTTTTGGAAGATCAGATGCTGGCACTGGCACCTGCACAAGACACATCATGCTGTGACTTATCCCATGTCCGACCAGGCAACTAAGGTTGACAATGTTATGTTTGAGACGGGCCAGCCGATCTGGGCCGAAAAAAGCTTATTGTTAGGTACTTGACGGCGCAACTCAGGAATGTCATAGTTATGGTGTTAGATGGGTGGGCCGAGGTTTGAGCCAGAATATTGTTACCCATGTGAGACCGTTGGGCCAATGTTCTTTGGGGGCATTGTTAACCATGTCAGACCGTTGGGCTGATGTTCTTCGGGGGAATTGTTACCCATCTCAGACCGTTGGGCCGAGGTTCTATGGGGGTATTGTGACCCATCTCAGACTGTTGGGCCGAAGTTCGGTGGGGGTATTGTTACCCGTCTCAGACTGTTGGGCCGATGTTCTTGGGGGGTATTGTGACCCGTCTCAGACCATTGGGCCGAGGTTCTATGGGGGTATTGTTACTCATGTAATCCACTCCAGCCAATGCAATATCATTGATACCCTTCATTGCAGTTGGCATTGGCATCAGTGTTTGCATTGGCATTGGTGTTTGCATCAGCATCGGTGTTCACTGCAGCATCGGCATTTGCATTGGCTTTGGTGTTCCCATTGGCTTTGGTGGTCACATCGGCTTCGGTGCTCAAATCGGCTTCGGTGTTCACATCGGTGTTTGCATCGGCATCAGTGTTCACTGCAGCATCGGCATTGGTGTTCACTGCAGCATCAGCATTTCCATCGGCATCGGTGTTTGCATCAGCATCGGTGTTTGCATCAGCGACGGTGTTCACTGCAGCATCAGCATTTGCATCGGTGTCAGTGTTCCCATCGGCATCAGTATTCACATCGGCATCGGTGTTCACATTGGCATTGGCATTTCCATTAGCATCAGTGTTCACATCAGCATCAGTGTCAGCGTGTGGTTCAACTGAAGAGCTAATGCCGATGTTGATGCCGAAGTTTTTGTGGCATTTGTTTCTAACATGTAAAATACCGCCGAAATGCTCATGGAACTGTTGCTAGACATGGAATACATCGTCTACTAACTATCTCTCAGCCAATGTAAGCCGGCCGGACCCATGGTTCAACTGCAAAACCAACATGGAGGTTGATGCCGATTTTTTTTGGCATTTGTTTGCAACATGTAAAATACCGCCGGAATCATCACGGAACTGTTGCTGGACACAGAATACATTGTCTACTAACTATCTCTCAGCCAATGTAAGCCGGCCGGACTCATGGTTCAACTGCAAAACCAACATGGAGGTTGATGCCGATTTCTTTTGGCATTTGTTTGCAACATGTAAAATACCACCTGAATGCTCATGTAACTGTTGATATTGGCATTGAGATCAACTGAAACAGTGTTTTACATATTTTTAACAGGAACATTGGGATCAATGTGAACCTTCATGTTGATCTCGGCATTGACTTCAGCTTTGACCTCAGCATTGACATCGGCGTTGACATCGGTGTTGACATCGGTGCTGACCTTGGCATTGACCTTGGCATTGAACTCAATGTTTTCTCAGCCTACATATCCAATAAATCACTAAAGTCATGAAGTTTGTACATCTGATTCCAATCCAAATTCCAGATCTGCTCCATTTGAGCACCACTGGAACCAGTTCCAGTTCCAGAAAGCCACACGCTTACTCCAGAACCTGTTCCTCCTTCACTTCTCACTGAAATGACAGAATTGAGCATTTAAAATTGAACAAGTCATCATAGCGACAGAGCAATTTGTATTGCACTCGTATTTGAGTACACTAAGTACCAGTACAATATCACCAAATCGCAAAATGTTGATACATACCATTAACTATGGTACTTCCCCAGAACTCACAAACCCCCTACCCTCAACAGACACATTGGTAGGTCCTGTATTACCTGGTATTGAGACATAAGAGCATTTGAATCACTGCAAATCATAAGACAAGCAAAAAAGGTATAGAATTTATTGACGTGGTAACCAGGAAGATTAAAAATAATA
>OY744469.1:5398893-5585583 GCA_963556145.1 Hygrocybe punicea
GCATTTAAAATTGAACAAGTCATCATAGCGACAGAGCAATTTGTATTGCACTCGTATTTGAGTACACTAAGTACCAGTACAATATCACCAAATCGCAAAATGTTGATACATACCATTAACTATGGTACTTCCCCAGAACTCACAAACCCCCTACCCTCAACAGACACATTGGTAGGTCCTGTATTACCTGGTATTGAGACATAAGAGCATTTGAATCACTGGCAAATCATAAGACAAGCAAAAAAGGTATAGAATTTATTGACCGTGGTAACCAGGAAGATTAAAAATAATATCCTGGGGCCAGAGCATGGAGATAATGTCCTGAGAACTGAAATTTAAATTGTCTATCTAATAGGTGCAAGCGTGGCCAAGATATGTGGTATAAGTGTTAGATCCGGCATGGAATGTATCAACATTTCGTGATTTGGTGATATTGTACTGGTACTTAGTGTACTCAAATACGAGTGCAATACAAATTGCTCTGTCGCTATGATGACTTGTTCAATTTTAAATGCTCAATTCTGTCATTTCAGTGAGAAGTGAAGGAGGAACAGGTTCTGGAGTAGCGTGTGGCTTTCTGGAACTGGAACTGGTTCCAGTGGTGCTCAAATGGAGCAGATCTGGAATTTGGATTGGAATCAGATGTACAAACTTCATGACTTTAGTGATTTATTGGATATGTAGGCTGAGAAAACATTGAGTTCAATGCCAAGGTCAATGCCAAGGTCAGCACCGATGTCAACACCGATGTCAACGCCGATGTCAATGCTGAGGTCAAAGCTGAAGTCAACGCCGAGATCAACATGAAGGTTCACATTGATCCCAATGTTCCTGTTAAAAATATGTAAAACACTGTTTCAGTTGATCTCAATGCCAATATCAACAGTTACATGAGCATTCAGGTGGTATTTTACATGTTGCAAACAAGTGCCAAAAAAAATCGGCATCAACCTCCGTGTTAGTTTTGCAGTTGAACCATGGGTCCAGTCGGCTTCCATTGGCTGAGAGATAGTTAGTAGACAATGTATTCTGTGTCCAGCAACAGTTCCGTGATGATTCCGGCGGTATTTTACATGTTGCAAACAAATGCCAAAAAAAATCGGCATCAACATCGGCATTAGCTCTTCAGTTGAACCACACGCTGACACTGATGCTGATGTGAACACTGATGCTAATGGAAATGCCAATGCCAATGTGAACACCGATGCCGATGTGAATACTGATGCCGATGGGAACACTGACGCCGATGCAAATGCTGATGCTGCAGTGAACACCGTCGCTGATGCAAACACCGATGCTGATGCAAACACCGATGCTGATGCAAACACCGATGCCGATGGAAATGCTGATGCTGCAGTGAACACCAATGCCGATGCTGCAGTGAACACTGATGCCAATGCAAACACCGATGTGAACACCGAAGCCGATTTGAGCACGGAAGCCGATGTGACCACCAAAGCTGATGTGACCACCAAAGCCAATGGGAACACCGAAGCCAATGCAAATGCCGATGCTGCAGTGAACACCGATGCTGATGCAAACACCAATGCCAATGCAAACACTGATGCCAATGCCAACTGCAATGAAGGGTATCAATGATATTGCATTGGCTGGAGTGGATTACATGAGTAACAATACCCCCATAGAACCTCGGCCCAATGGTCTGAGACGGGTCACAATACCCCCCGAAGAACATCGGCCCAACGGTCTGAGACGGGTAACAATACCCCCACCGAACTTCGGCCCAACAGTCTGAGACAGGTCACAATACCCCCATAGAACCTCGGCCCAACGGTCTGAGACGGGTAACAATTCCCCCGAAGAACATTGGCCCAACGGTCTGACATGGTTAACAATGCCCCCAAAGAACATTGGCCCAACGGTCTCACATGGGTAACAATATTCTGGCTCAAACCTCGGCCCACCCATCTAACACCATAACTATGACATTCCTGAGTTGCGCTGTCAAGTACCTAACAATCAGCATTTCTCGGCCCAGATCGGCTGGCCCGTCTCAAACATAACATTGTTAACCTTAGTTGCCCAGTCAGACACCGAATATGTCATGTCATGGGCTGCACAAGAATTGATGAGCAAGACTTGTCATGAATGCAGATCTAGGTGTCGTACTTCCTTCCCATATTTTTTATAGACTTTCCATGCTGCTTCTTTCAGCTGTCTCACCCATTTGAGCAGTCTCCAATTTTCAGGGTATGCTGTAAGATATTCGCCAAGAACATCAGTTGCTGCACACATGTTCTTGCCTCACTCCTCCAGATATATCTGTCCATCCTTGACAAACAATGCCCTAAAAGTTTCACAAACAGCAGAAGGGACATCTCCTTTCATGCGGCATAGTACAGCTGGATCAAGGGTGAAGGAGATTAATGGATATTCGCTGTTTTCGACTGATGGGGCAGGTAAAGCATCAAGCAGGTTCTCAAGGAGTACCCGGAGGTCCTGGAGTTCTCGCTTTGTTGCTAGCAGAAGTGGCAGGGTCATTCTGAAGGCTCGGTAGAGTAGCAAGGATACAAGTAGTCGATTACAATACAAAAAACTAAAGATTTAGCCACCGTATAGAAGAACCACCAGGTCCAACAGGCCACCTTGTCTGACTTAAATTCACCCAAATTCACTCGGCATTTTGGACCCCTCTGAAATTCGCCAGCAAATTTGGGCAAATCTGCCCAGCAAATCTTCCCAGTGCAAATTTGCTGAAGCTAAATCCCGGTACACTACTCGAGTTCCAGTCTTGTCTTTGCCAATATTTAATATTAGGATATTTCTTCTTGTCAGGGGGTGTCAGGAGTGCTGTAGAATCTGAGTGAGAACATGGCCCAGCATCCAAATGCAAAGATGAGCATCCAAGCACTGGCTGAGGGCAGATTGCATTCCAAATCCACTGTTGTTTCCAATGTGAATAGGCTGTGTGACAGCCTGCAAAGCTTCACTATTGCTGTATCAGCATCAGCCATGTAGAATAACAGAAAATTACCATGAATAATCTAACTGGGATTTCAAGTGCATGTTCTCATAGCAAAGGTCATGATAAAGTTGACTAGAAAGAAGGGTATTGTGGTTAAGGTTCTCGAAGACTAGCGATTGCGAAGAATTGTGGGACTGGTAATCATCACAATGAGCACTGTGTGAAAAAAGTGACTATATGTATACCATTTGCATTCCAAGCCTGAAATTCCAATTTCCAGGAACATTTTGGTGAGTATTCTGTCTCATTTGAAGTGGTCTTTGAGCTTGCACATGAGATAGAGGTAGTGCCAAGTACAAATTCCAACTCTGCAAATCAGATGGAACTGGGAGTACCAAGGTTGGCAATTTGGGGGAATCCTCCAGATCCAGCTCATAGTGGCTAGAAGAGGGAAAAAGGTAAGGGTTGTTGGTACTGCCTACTGTGGTGGTCATGGTAGGAAACTAAGAAGTAAGTGTGGTGATGTCACACATGTGGCCTGCTAACTTGTGCTAAGTCCGAGTCCTTTACCATGACCACGAATATGCCAGCCAATCATGTCATTACTCTCTTTGTTGACACTTTAACTGTGGACTGGACTAAATACACCATTCAACTTCATGTAGGGGAACTGGGACCCTTGGTAAGCTCAATCTTTTGATACTCAGCAAGAAAATAAATGACATATATGGTACATAGACACTTGTGCTTAATATTCACGATGCCCCAATGATTGCAGCCAAAAATGAGACCCCCAAGGAGGAGGAGAGCCAGTGAAAGGTCCCCAAGAAAGAGGAAGAAGATCTTAGCATTATCCACACATCCACACACCCCTCGATCATCCTCACGCACTGTGCAACTGCTGGCCCTCGACCTCAAGGATTTGTTCCACCCATTTACACATATTCATTCAGGTTTGCCAAAGAAGAGGACTTCAAGAGGAGGGGTGCAAAATGGAGGAGTCCATTTAAGGAGAACACACCGCCAGCTAAACACAAGAAGTTATAGATGTAAATTTCACTCTTTTCACTCTTGTACGTTTTATTGCAGTTCAAAATGTTTTCAATCAAAATGTTTCCAAACAGATACACTGTCTATAGCTATGTGAATGTATCTTCCTCCTCAATACCAGCAAGAGTGGCAACCTCAAGTCCAATTTTTTCACCAACGAAGACTTTGCTTTGATCAAAAGGGAACGGCACAATTGTGATGACAGCATGGATATTCTTTACATCAACAACTTGCAATGCCTCCATGCCTCAATATCGGCAAGTCCAGAGGGTTTCATATGTTTGATGTAGCATTCCAAGATCAGGTGGTGAGTAGTTGGAGACAAGGGCGAGTGTCTGGGTTTGATTGTGTACTGTTGCTTGAAAATAGAATTGCACTTTGGCACAGAAAACCGCATCATTGAGTGCATACTTCAGCAAACAGATTAGCCAGTTCCAAGAAATGAAAAGAATCTAGGGAACTTGCACAAATATTGTGTGAAATACGAACCAGTTTAAGGGACTTGAGCTTCTCCTTCCAAGATGAGTGAGCAATTTGCCCAGTTTGGATTCTTAACTGAGCCAAACAACAGACCCAAGGATTCCAGTTCATTACATCCTCACCGGTTTGTTCTGACATGTAGTCATACACAGCAGCAGCAGCAGCTCCCTGGAGAGTTCGCATTCCTTTGTCCTTAGCTTGAAGTAAAACAGAGATCTTCTGACCCACAAGGATTCTTTGTAACCTTTTCCAGCTTGGGTATCATTGCATTGAGGGCATTGACTTGGGCATGGCAGAATCCACGCTGTGAAAGATTCACATAAGGTTCAGATGGTTGCTTCATCTCTTCTGTAAGGTTTCTGATGGTCCACTCCATCATCCATTGTGTGTAATAACACAAGGGTCCAAGTGCATGAACTGACAGCACCAAGTGAAGCAAGATATAAAGGATGGGTCAACAGAAGTGAATACATTCAGGCTTACGTTGGTAGTATATTTCTTTGAATTCTTGGATGAAGTCGATAATAAGATTGTGTGCTCAGAGAAGCTCTTCCTTTGTGATTCTGCGCTGATGAAGGATGTGAATAGCTTGCACAAGTTTACAGAAATTTGTGTAGTAGGGCTCAGGAAGGATGCCGTACAGAAGACCAGGGCCTAAGACAAATATATACATCAGGTACTCCCAGGCCTTATATCCACTGGAAATTTTCTCAGCAGGATTGTGGGGTGGCCTGTTGAAGGATCCAGGAAGGTGTGGGGTTGCTTCAGCAACCAATTTTCCATGCTGTTCCCACACATTTCCTTGAAGCACAGCCCAGTGCCATGATGCCTTGTCATCAGGGTCTTTGACAGGCATTTTTCTGCACCAAAGGTCAAGCATGAGATTGGTAATGTTGAGTGAGGCAATGTGCATGAGGTCAGGAGCAAAGCAAATGGGAATGCATATCATTTTTGGTGGGGGAAGTTCACTAAAAATGCTGGGTTTGCTGATTCCAGTTCTCCAGCAGCGATCTGTGTATTGAGCCACGGATCTGGAAGCAATAACAAAAATGACATTCTGCATGTAGTCACCAGGTGCTTGTACAGGCATTTGATGGAATGGATAGTCGTCATGGTCACTACCTTTAAGTATGTAGTCATGTGGGCTTGAGATGAACAGTGTAGTACGTGTTCTCTTCAGGAAGTCAGTGCCCTTTCATTGGGAAATATGGCCAACATGAATAGTAGCCTTGATGACCAGCTAGTCCACTCATATGGGTAGTGCCAGGACCATCAGTGGCACCTACATCAAAAATGGCTGAGAGGTATGTATATTCTCGTCACATGCATCCCAGACTTGGAAACCCTCCTGTTGGAGAGTGGAGAGGTGGTGAAGGCTGGGAAAGAAGAATGAGTTGAAATTTTAAGGTGTGTTCGGCCCAGGCCAACAGGAACAGAATTGATTTTATACCTGGTGTCGGGAGCGATATCGTAGATGCCCCATATAGAGATCCAACAGTTGGAGAGCTTGTTTCAGAAAAGCTGTGTGCTGTCAACAGAAATCATTAATGTGGTGTCGTGGTCACTTATTCAACCCTTGTGGTAGGCTTGGAGGTATTCCAATCCTGAAAGGAAATCCTCATAATCCTCAATTACGCCCCCATTCGCTTGTATCTCATTGAGGAGGTTGTGAGTGCAAGTAGACCAGTATCTCATGGCTCCAGCACTCTTCCTGCTTTTCCACATGGCTTGCAGCTGTGGACCAAGGGGGATAGTGAGAAATATTTTGTGGGGTTTTCGAGTTGTCCCATTGCTTTTGTCATATTGGATCTGGTTGTAGCGAAATTGACCACATTTAGGGCAATGCATGAGTTCAGCAAAAGGACCAGTATAACCGATGCAGGAGTTGTTGCACATATTGTTCAAAAGTGGTAGAATACCAGTCAATTTGGTGATCTTGCTTTTGAGATGGCCAATGAAAATTCACATTCTGGGAAAATGGCTTCGCCAACATCTTTGTACATATCTTTGGAGGCTTTTGTTGTAGCTAGATATATCTTGATTGTGAGGAGGAGATCAAGATCATTGGTGTCAGGTGGTCCCTAGGGTGGATTGCGGAGCCAATTGATGGTCTCTTCATCAATGTTGCCATTGTCTAGGGTAGCAGATTGCATTAGGGTGATGAAAGCTGGACTGATGTTAAGATCATCAAGGGTAGTGGGTTGAAAGACTGGATCTGGATGTTCCTGAGCTTGAGGGAGTTCTGGAGCTTCGACTTCATCCATGGGATCAGCATCAGCCAGACTCCCTGGGCAGGTGCTCCTGCAGCTCCTGAATCAATTTAGATAGAAAAACGAACAAATTAGAAAAACTCACCGTGTGTATTGTGTGGCCATCTGATGCATCCCTGCCACCTTCATCCAAGTCTTCTTGTGGTAACGGATCAACATCAACATCATTGAGCCATGTGATATCAGCTCATGGAGGCAGTACAGGCCCAGCATCAAAGTAAAGCTCATTGAAGTCATCATGGATGTCATCTGGCAGCACATTGAGGTTATTGGGCTCTACATTGGCAATCACATGACCCCCTTTGCCCTTATCTTTGCCCTTGCCCTCATCCTTGTCCTCACCATTATCTGCAGCCTCCTCATGATGATCAGTTCCACACCCAGATCCTGGGTCAACATCGTTGGTGAGGAATTTGCTTAGCGCATCACTGATACATGCGCATGAATGAAATATGATGACCAGGACAGCTCTCGTAATGTCCCACCGCAGTACCAGGGACAGTTGCAGAAGTATTTTTCACTCATCTAATGAACAACAAATAAGTAAGTTTTTCCTTGCAAACTTGAACTTACTTGAAAAAGACGATGACATGAGTGAGTCAAGAGTTTGTCACACTTAGGCAATGGCATGGATACTCCATGGATACGAGAAGCCCGATCCGTATCCATATCCATCAAAATCCGTATCCGTTGATCCGCCAGGCATGGATTTTCCCATGGATACTTTACCCATGGATACAGATTATCCATGGGTACGAGTATAGGTAGTATGTAGTATTATAATTATATCTAGATATTATAATTCTACTAAATATACAGTATATAGTATACTACACTTACATTGGGCACTTGCCAGCCCAGTCTCGTTCTCGCGAACGTCCAAGTCGACATGTCGCGTCATCACCGTTGTCAACGTGCCACCGCCGTTGTCGACACGTCACTGCCGTTGTCGACGCGTCGCTGGTGTTGCCGTGTTGCCGTCGTTGTCGTTGTCGATGCGATGCCATAGTCAACGCGTCGCCATCCCGGAATGCGTCCTCCCACAGGTCCCTACACCTCGCGCGGGCCAGACGCACGTCAATTTACATCATCGTCACCCTCGCGAGGTACACAGGGGGGTCTCTGGTGGGCTTCGCACTTGGGGGTAACCTCGTTCACAAGGGGTGGGGGCGCCGCGTGAGCCCTATGCATCTGCGCGTGTTTGCGAGGTCCTTGTGTATTCTTCTGTCCTTGTGTATGCTTCTGTGCTGGAGACCTCGCGAACACGCGTTGACGCATGTCCACGAGGTGTGGTTGTTGCAAGGCACAGTTGTTGCAAGGTGTCGTCGTTGGGAGGCGTGGTTGTTGAGAGAGTTAGCCAAAGTCTTAGAGGCTGGGTTGGGGGCACGTACCTGGGCCGTTCGGTGGGCGCACCACCCTCCCAGCCATTCTCCTTCTGTTGCGTTGATGTTGTTGTCGCGATCTGGTGGTGGTTCCTGCTAAAGTAGTTAGTTGTCACTATTGCCATATCCGGCAGTATCCGTATCCATGGGTCCATGGATCTCACTAGTCCCGATCCATACCCGTACCCGCACGGATACGGATACCCACGGATACGGATTTATCTGTATCCATGCCATTGCCTAGTCACGCTTGTTACAATCGATGTTACAATCGATTGTGGTACCTTATTGTTTGTAAATGGATATAAAAGGAATTACAGTACAGTTTTTTTTTTTTTTTCAAAATACTGTGCCTGGCTTAGTACTCAGTCAGGCTGGCTAAAATGATGTAGTATACGACAAATACCAGCTAGACAGTATGTTAGGAACTTTAGACAGTGAGACCAGCTGATTGTCTCCCCTTTGACCGGCTTTTCATATTTTTGCGCGATACTGTTGCCGTGGTATGAATATTTTGCTGCACGGCGTGCCAAATTGAGTGAATTCAGGTACTCGGTCACTCGTGGGAACTTCTGGTTCTGTGTGCTCGCTCCCCTCTGTCTCGTTGCAATCACTGCGGCTCACTCAATTCAATGCCGATTATCACAAAACGGTGTACATGAATTCACACGAGTACTGTCAATCCACTCCATATGTAAAATGATGATTAGACCGATTTGATCTCCTAGGATACCGGCGCCCACTCTCAGCTGCATTTCCACCTTCTTCAACATGCCCAGCTTCAATGCTCCCTTCTTCCTTGATGGGGGCCACTCCAATTTGTGACTGAGGTCCATCAAGACCCTCAGGGTGCTCTATGTCATCCACTACATCCACAGCAGCCTCCGCCATTCGATATCTTGGTCTCGGGCGCGGCCTTGGTTGTACCTCCTGCTCCGTGGATGGTGCTGGTAAGTGTGGTCTGTCAACGGTTACATCCTCACATGGATCACATCACTGACCTGGTCCCACACTTGCAGCCACATCGGAACCTTGAGAATGCTCGTCTTCATCATCGCTTTCGGTGCTTGAAGATGGACTGTTAAAATGCTCTCCCTCCGAATCTTCCTCTGACTCAATGCTGTTCTTGCCACTTCCTCGGCCCTGGCCCCTACCTCTACCAGCACCACCACGTCCCTGCCGCCTCCCACGCCTATGCCCACGCCCCCGCTGCCCTCTGCCACGTGCAGCTGCCTTCATCGCCGCTGCCTCTTCCCTTGCCATTTTCTTCCTCACTTTCTCCACTTCCTCTGCTGCCTTTTTAGCCGCTCCTTCCTGTGCCTTTCTAGCCTTCTCCACATTCTTAGCAGCTTGTACTATTCTCTTCTCATGGTCACCGATCTCATTCCGGATCTGCTTGAAAATCGGCACCAATTCTTTCCCCACTTCCTTCCACTGCTTCATGAAGTCTTTCTCCGCAAGAGCATCAAGATTTTCTGCTCCTGTCATGAGACGAGCATGGGCTTGGGTGGTCTCTTTTTTCTCCGACTTCTTTTTCTCCTTTGCAAAGGCCCGTTTGCGTAAGCGTCCATTCTCCATGTCCATCAGCTTCATTTGTGTAAAATCCTTTTCCAGCTGTACTTCTGCAAGATGGATCGTGTCCCGAAGCATCTCGTTCTCCTGATGAAGGTCACCTCTGGCCGCTGTGTGGGGTAGTGCGGGGGGTAGAGGGATGATATAGTGAACTTGATTCTCGGCAGCAGGAGCGTCTAGATTGGGATTATTATGATTGACAGTGACCAGAAGTGATGGGAGCCTTGCGGGTAATGGCTGTGCAGGCTCCGTCGTCATGTTTTTTGATGGCTCAAAAGCGCTCAGCTCTAAGACATTGCGATTGAGAGGCCATATGCCTGTTTTTGCAAAGGCAGATATTATTGTACTCTTCTTTAGTGCCCGCTCCCTAGCCTTTGCATAGAAGACCAATAGATTTCATTTTGAGATCTCAATGTAACCTGCAGAAGCCGCATTGACTTCAGATTTCTATGAAGAAGCTAAAGGTCCAAAGCAAGCGACATCACAAGGCTGAAGAGCATGTGTCGTATGAGATGGGAGGCAAATGATGATGATCTTGTTGTCGGCTGCAAATTTACAAAATCCATATGTACAATGTGAATTATGGCCGTCGAGAATCAAGAGACGGTAACCTCCCAACAGGTTTCTCGCAGCAGTGGCGGGTTCAAAATCCTTCCTGAGCCACATTTCACCCAACTCCTGGTCCGTCCAGCCTTTCGGCGAGTGAGAAATACTAATAAATCAGTCAGAGGCATTGCATAGAGAATGAATAACATGACACTACCTTGCATTACATGGGTTGTTTCAGCCCCACTCAAGGTCCCAACGCATTCCCTGATAAATAACTGACGGGTGCATGCTCCATCCAGTAGCTGAGATAGCTTCGATCACGGTGACAAGCTCGCGGTTGCCATCTTCAACAGAGTAAACGTCCTTCTGATCACGATCGACAAAGGCCTTCACCTTCTGGCCAATCCCAAGTTGAATACCTTTCTCGTCCATATTGTAAATATTTTCAGCGGGAATATTATTGCTCTTGATTGTGTCTTCCAATAAGTCGAAATACTCATTGACAAGAGCAGGATTCAGAGATGCTGCTCGGCACTTCTCCAATGTTGAAGACCACTTGACCTTCAGCTCGGGATGACGACCCTTGAAGCGTTTGACCCACGACTCACCGACAGCGTGACCAATGATGTCGGCAACATACTCAGTAATGATGGTAGCAGTCATGGGAATCCCTCGGCGACCCATCACTTTTATCCACTCTACGAGAACCTCCTCTTGCGCAGCAGTAAGCAGGCGTTCGTGCGCATGGCCCTCCTTGCGGGCAGGAGTACCATTCCATCTGTCGGCAAGTGTGCTTCGAGGGATGTCAAACTGTTTTGCTACTCCTCGGATGGAGAGATTGGGCTTTCCATCGGGTTTGGTGCCAGAAGTGACAAGCACTGCAAGTGCGCACTCCATTCGCTGTACTTGAGTGAGATCTGCAATGTCAGGAAGTAATTCGGGAACAGGGGGATCGGTAGAATGTGGAGGCATAGTTGGAGGTCAAGATTTGCGTGGGGGGAAGCTTCGAGGGGGTGATTAGAAGGTAGCTTGAGCAAAATGTGGGACCTGACCTTAAAAGCCTCAAACGCGGCAACGAGTTTGCACAAAACTCCATGAGGTATGACGCTCCATACGTAAGGGCACAAGAATTGATATTTGTGACAAAAACATTTTGGAGAGTACGTATTGATGTCAAAACAGAGGTGAGGCTACAAGCAAATTACCGGAAATCTTGTAGGTTGTGGGACACTCAAAGTGCAATAGGGACAGCTTGATTAGCTTTCAGTAGCATGGAACTGGGATGAACTTTGCACCTTAGCCACTAGCGCTATCCCACATGATGCCTTTCTCCCAGATTTCATTCGATGACTACCCTCTCCACAATCTCGTAATAAAAGTTGAATGTGGTGTCGCGGTGCCTAAAAAATTGGAAAAAATCTGTGTATAGTAAAGAACAAAAGGGATGGCGCTAAAGTTTGACGTACCAAAGAAACTAGAGCAACTCATGCCCCATCACTTCATAGGCTCGTGGTGATTTCATCTGATGTGAAGCAGACTTCTGAGGCTGCAAAACGGGATTTGAGGGACATAGTAGGCATTTTTTGGGTGGCACTAAGAGAAATATTCCAGGAATCAAAATCTGGCTGTGTCTTGTTGACGTTTGAAGCCAAACAGATGAGAAATGGAGGAGAATGAGCTCCAGGCCCAATGAGGAATTTCAGGGCCCGTAGACAAATCTGGTCAAGTCTTCACGAGTTGTCGGTCAAATGGTCGTAACTCCTGACGCAGGTGGGTCAGAGACTTGAAATTTGGCATGGATGTGGCCCCAAGTACAGTTTATTGATCTACACTACAGAAAGTCTCCAAAAAATACATTGTTCGGATTTAGAGGCAATTGACCGAGTACTTAGTCTGACCGACTTCCTGACCAGGCACAGTATGGGGTTTTCACATGTGGCACTGGGGCTCAGTACTGATTTATCATAATGTCCATAGTATTAGATCAGTATTCCCATGTGACTGTGTCATGGAACCAAAACAAATCCCGGTTTCAGTACTGAGCTTGTGTACACAGCCAGAAGAGTTGGTGGGCCTGAAGCTATTTTCCCCTTTTTGGAAAAACCTGGTGCTTGGGGTGACAGTGGGAAACAGATGCATGTATTTGTAGTTAACCTAGATCTTATGTTACGTGCAAACAGAGGTCTTACACAGCAAGGGAGTGCCATAAATTAATTGAACTCGGTCTAACCTGGTAACCTGCCTGTGGCTTGGGGGCCAGTTAAGGCTCTGGCTTCTTCCTGGCCAGCATTGACACCACCTGGATTGACCTGACACTTCATGTGATGGTGGTGATAGGGTTGAAGGCCAGTTGGTGCTGGGCACCACTTTGCATCGCCCTTGTGGCAACTCACCTGTCATCTTCTGCTGTCCCTCCAGTTGGAACTCCCTGTTGCAGAGTCCTGGTGTGCAACATTGTTGCAAACCAAACCTATCATGTGTCCATCAAAATAATCTTCGCAGGCACAATTACACTCTAGAGTTATTTAAATATAAATGCCCAACAATTGGTCCCCTTTTCGGACTCAGCGTGGTTAACAGGTCAACCAGATCATGTTTACTCCCAGCTTGGCCTCAGGACCATTAATTCTTCTGGCTGTGTAGACATGTATGACGTTCCACGTGCACTTTTATTATTTGCGCGATAGAGGCTGCGCGATCGCGCGAATTGGAACCGCGCAGTTTCACAAGGTACACAGACTTTGTTTTTTTGGCATTGCTGTGCGTCTGTGGGGCCATTTGGGGAGAATAGTACATTTAATTTATTTCTACCTGTATACTTAGAGTGTTTTAGTCAACTATTAGCTATATTCCAGCAAGCTTTGTGCAATACGAAGCAGACTCTAACTCCGAGCAAGAAATCAACAAGCTGCCTGTTTTGGTTGCAACAATCATGTGATATCAAATTTGATATGAGTTGTCATTGTGATGGCCTGGCCAATGATCGGATCGTGCAATCAAATCTCTACATCACGAAGCTTGCCCAAAATAGGAAATCCAAAATTAGCGGTCATGCTCACCGAGGCTGCTTTGTGCCCACAAAGCTTGCTGAAATATAGCTAATAGTTGACTAAAACACTCTAAGTATACAGGTAGAAATAAATTAAATGTAATATTCACCCCAAATGGCCCCACAGACGCACAGCAATGCCAAAAAAACAAAGTCCGTGTACTTTGTGAAACAGCGCAGTTCCAATTCACGCGATCGCGCAGCCTCTATCGCGCAAATAATAAAAGTGCACGTGGAACGTCATAGATGCCCTGAAAGACTCAATGGCAGTGAGCACAATCATAGCACCAGCTCATACCATACCTCACCCTCGGCTCTCACTCCAGCTGGGACTGTTGCCGAAGCATGTAAACAACAGGAAGCGCGGCGAGATGACCGGGCATCGACTTCGATAGCACACCAACCAGCTCAGGACCGCCCAGTTTTGATAGTGATCTAGAGAACAACATTACGCCGTATTATCCTGTTCTTAGCAGTGAAGGTGGTCACTGTTGGTGGACCAGATGATGACAACGACTGGAGCCTGAAAATGGGGACCTTGCCTACGCAGGATTGCTTGCGGATTCCGAAATCTTCTTGAGGGCCACGGCTTCTGAAGAAAAATTTTGGGCAAGTGGAGGAAGGCGGTCTGGCATTGGACGTTGGGACAGGTCACCTTCACTAAGTGCTGGCCCAGCAAATAGTTCTCAAGCACAAACTACGGTTTGCAAGTAATGGCCACAATCAGAGGAATTCACTCAGACTCTCGATAGAGAAATTTGCTGATCTGCCATGACACCTCTATATCCACTTGATGGTGGTTGGATTCCCCAAAGTCTGTCAGGCAGAAGACAAACCGGCGCTCAGAGCAAGATGCTGTGTGGTGGGAAGATTTGGAAATTGATGAAGTGGATTGGCGGTGGAAGAAGTACCAGCGTCAGGATCTACCACCTCCGGTACCGGCTATCCCAAAAATCTCATTCTTCCAGAGCGGTTCCGTTTCACATGATGGTCATGGAGACGCCCAGCCTGGAGTATCGTCCCAGTTTAATCCTGTACTTCGATGTCCGCAGCCCACGCTTCACTGCATCGGAACACGGCTCCTGCGTTAGTTTCCCACAACCACTAGTTTCCACAAGAAAAGGAGTGGTCACTTCAGACCCCGGCACCGGATCTGCATCTCCTGGCTCCTCTGATGTTGGTTCCTCCCAAGTCATCCATGATACTGATCCCCTCTGGTCCTCACCATTGGATGATGGTGAGATGTTGCAGACTCTTCCAAGTAGAGCTATCGGTCCATATCATACCCCCAAGTGAACTATACCGGTTGAACATGGATCAGGAGGTTCATCCCACGTTGCCCAAAATATTGTGTACTCCCATCTCTGCCAAAAGCTCAGATAATCGAGTCATACATTCATGTAGAACACGTCAATGACACAAGACAGTCCGCCCTTATGACGTTCCACGTGCACTTTTATTATTTGCGCGATAGAGGCTGCGCGATCGCGCGAATTGGAACCGCGCGGTTTCACAAGGTACACAGACTTTCTTTTTTTGGCATTTCTGTGCGTCTGTGGGGCCATTTGGGGAGAATAATACATTTAATTTATTTCTACCTGTATACTTAGAGTGTTTTAGTCAACTATTAGCTATATTTCAGCAAGCTTTGTGGGCACAAAGCAGCCTCGGTGAGCATGACCGCTAATTTTGGATTTCCTATTTTGGGCAAGCTTCGTGATGTAGAGATTTGATTGCACGATCCGATCATTGGCCAGGCCATCACGATGACAACTCATATCAAATTTGATATCACATGATTGTTGCAACCAAAACAGGCAGCTTGTTGATTTCTTGCTCGGAGTTAGAGTCTGCTTCGTATTGCACAAAGCTTGCTGGAATATAGCTAATAGTTGACTAAAACACTCTAAGTATACAGGTAGAAATAAATTAAATGTACTATTCTCCCCAAATGGCCCCACAGACGCACAGCAATGCCAAAAAAACAAAGTCTGTGTACCTTGTGAAACCACGCGGTTCCAATTCGCGCGATCGCGCAGCCTCTATCGCGCAAATAATAAAAGTGCACGTGGAACGTCATAGACATGTAGTACTAGTGTTGAACCTGTGAAGCAAAAACAGCAAAAGCGTGAAAGCACCGTAAATTTGATTTAGAATGTGTTAGACATGACTATCTGAATCAAGATTCAAGAATTCGTGTCCTGGACTCATTGAGATATGAGAGGATAGAAGATAGACCATTCCTAGCATGCGACGCCATTCAGGAGCCACCACCACCACTCTTAGAAGCCTAGCTGAGTTCGTCAAACAGTCGAGCTTCAACTCGAATTCAAAAAAGTTGACAAGAAAGGCTTACTACATCAGGTGCCACCGATAAACAGCCCATCAGCATACCTTCAAGTCGAAAGCAATTACCAAAGGACTGTCCTTCGACCTTTGGCACAAGAGAACAACATTTACGAACCTTCTGTGGTGGCTTCATGAACCCTCCAAACTATTTTGACTAAATTGAAGAGGATCCAAACAATGCAGATGCAGCCGTCTGTTGGCATGTCAGCTGTTCGGTCAACAGCATAATAAAAAAATTGGCTGTACAGCATAAACATTTCAAAGCCAACCTTGTGTATAGGGGACATGTATCAGAAATGAGTTTCGTGTAAGAATGAATGTCTTTACATACTTCACCCATACATTCATAGTGCTCAAGCACGCCGCGGTCGATCTGTGTGATGGTGTGGACTAGTATGATAAGGACCGAATGCAAAAAAAGCCGCTTTACCCAATGTGATTCAAAACCTTATAAGCACTGTGCAATCAAAGTTCGAATCTTTTATCAAGCCAATCACCTACACCGGAATGTAAAGAAAAATAACCTTTCTAGGAAATAGGCTCGCTGGTAGCGGAAAGTTCTGTCAAGGTTGCGCGCTCCAGCAGTTGATTAGCGCGCAGGTCCCTGATTCAGATTCGAATATCAGGTCGATATAGTCGTATGCTTTTTGTATGTTTGTCAGGAACTTCGTTCCGAAAGTGATTGCATTGATTGGTGAACTCAAAATCCACGCGAACCAGATTATTTCGAAACCCCCAATGGTCGCTAGGTCAATTATCCGAGTTTTGCTGATGTCACTAGAGACGTGTCAGAAATAATATGGATCTAATTGAGGATCTTACATACATTTGCATGATAATTGTACAAAAGAATTCTTCGGACTAAAATGGCAGATGAGTGTGCGGACGGGCATTTATACGTACTTTGATCAGAATCAAGAGGGAATTTGCACAAGGCGATATGATAGACAAAGTGGTAACAGTATGATTCAAGTCGAACTGTCCTCCATTAAGTCAAACACGCAGCCAGATTTCTCGCTGAATACATCAGCCCATCAAGACGAAAGAAAACGTCCTAGAATGTGGAAGTGGGGAACGAGAATCTGTACCACATCGAGGCTGGGATCGCAGCGCGGCAGCATCTGTCGAAGCGTCAAATTGGGCCCAGAAGATGTCGGTGTGAGTGCCAGGTTTGTCGAATTGGATCGACCTGATATGTTTAATGCCGTGATGTCGCAGGCCGAAACTCCACAGACTATCGACCTCTAAGATAACGACATCGGAATTTCATCTTCTCCAAGCTGAACCGATTAGCCAGTGTCAAATATGGTGTGATTGTTGCAGCGGTATCTGAAGCATTGCGCGGACTATGGGATCAAATACACCAGTCACCAGCACCCGAAAAAACCCTCGTTCTGAAAGTGATTACCCTTGAGATGATATAGAAAAGCCTCTCGGGGTGTCCCATTCCAATTGATGTCACTAGAAAAGAAAAGGAATGTTGGATTAAGTAACGTAATAGAAGTAGGATCTTCCAAACTTCCATACATTCAAGGTTGATTCGGGTCAGCGTGTCCTCTGCGGCCACGAAAGCGAAGACCGTGGTCCAATTCCTCAATGAGATGTCGGAAGAATGCCCGAATTGCTTGAATGTTTGGAGGACAAGAATCTGTACGACTTCGAGACCGAGGTCGGGGCGCCTGTGGAAGTGGCAAGATGGGCTTAAACAATGTTGAGAAGAGGTGCTCGTTTCTGCGGTCACCAACAAGCAGAGAACCGTTGATACAGAGGGCTGTACGGTTGGGTTGAGTGGAAAATGGATACGTTATTTGAAAACATCCAACATTCCAATTTCCAACTTGAAGATTCATAGGAGCGACAGTATGCGGCTAGAAACCGAGACAAATTGCAGGCTGCAAGAGACCGGTGATTACAGGGGAGCGCGGTCATCGAGCGGGTCGGTCACGGTGTTTGTTTGTTTTGCGACTGCGACTCGGAGGGGCCGGGACCACCGTGACCACTTTGTGTGAAACACTCAACACAATGTTGATTCTTGACTTCGTACCTTGCTCTTGCTCAATTTGAGGGGTACTTGCTGAAGAATTTCTCTAATGTCTTGACTCTGGCGGATCAAGCACCTTTAAGGACAGTTTCTTGGTTTCTTGATGAAAACGACGATTCAGCTTGCATGCCACCAAGCCCATATTTGATTTTTTATCAGCCTGGTTTCCACGACTTGGCCAGTTTGCACAATCGTCCCTCTCGGGCGTGGAATGGAGCACTGGTTTCAACGCCTGGATTTCGTCCGATTCCTCAATGGGGTTGTTTTGCCTACACATCGTGCATCTTCAGGCAACATCCTAGGATTTTTTCACCGTTCGGATTGGCCTCTTTGAGTTCACATTGGATTCAGAAGCACTATGGCCTCATGGCCCGGCGTTGCACGATACCAAAATCGTGAAAGGTCACGGTGAGTCCAGCTTCATTTCCTCTTGAATTGTGTGGCGTTTTGCGTTGGTCTTTGCCATACTGTTTGTAGTGCTGGTGTTCAATGTTGGCGCTCATCATCACTAGCCGGCCTGCTTGTAGGCCTTTGCTGAGAAGCGAGGGATATTGTGGAGCAGTGGATCATCTTGCCGTCTTGATCACACCCTTGTGGTTGTTTTGTGAGTCCGCTTGTGTTTTCGATGCGTTTATTCAGTGAACGGATGGTCGTAGATTGCAAGATGATTACTTGCCTCGTGACGTGACAACACCATTGTGATGTGACATTTGTGACACTTGTGACACTTGTTGCAGCGCAACCGAGGGTCATTTTTAAATCTCTCAAAAAGCTGGAAAACATATGTTATTGGGTGCCATGTATTCGCTGCATTTCGATGGTCAATATCCCCAGGCTTCGGAGGTACCAATGGCCACTCACGTATCGTTGGATTTTCTCCCGAATGCAAAGGTCGCCGAGGTCAACGGGATGACGGACTCGGAACAAGAATATGTTTGAATATATTTGACCCTCATCCACTAACTTGATGTGGAACTGTATGGTGGTTCCTTTTTTTTCTTTTCTCTCGTGTGAATTACCGCCCGGCTTTTATTCTGACCGCTTTTCTCTTTCTTCGCTCCCTCTTTTTTTTTTCCTTGCTCGTTTTTTCTGGCTCTCGTGCTTTGTGTTAATCCAAATGAGAACCAGAATCCGGGAGCCCCACCTTCCCTCGTTCACTCTGGCGTTGACCCGCGACTGTGCTCAGTATCCATTGCGCCTTCCCGCCTATCGCTCGTCCTACCAGCTACGATATCATCCGTACGCCGGACATCCATCTCTTCAACGGGATAATCTCATGGTAGACAAGTGTTCCCCATGGTCTTCCGCGGAGTGTGCTCACGTCCAATTTTCTCAAGGTTACCGTTGACTACCGTTACGGAGATCACAACCTCGTTGTGGATAGGGTGAATGACCCTGTCCTTTCACCATTCATGTAAGGCCAACCCACATTTAGGACACCGCTCATCAGGACGACGAAGAAACCACGGCGTATCCGAAATCTACCACCCGCGACGACGATACGATAGCAGCAGACCTGGAAGAGGCTATCTCTGGCTGTGGTACAAAGCACCAAACAGGAAGGCGTTTGTCACTGCTGATCATTGTGGGTGATGCTCTTCTGTTCACCGTGCTATGTGTTGCTGAGGATGCTTCACACAGGACCTGGCGCTTATGGTCAAGCTAAAGCTGCGAGGTCTCAAGGTCGTCAAAGGTAACTAACTCCAAGGATTAGTTTTGAGACGAAAACATGAGATCTTTGTAGTTTATTCTGTTTATAGTGGACACAGTGTACTGAAACGCGTGCCGTATTCCAATAATGCGAGACTAGTCTGTTAAACAGTCTATCGCTCCACCGTTTATCCATCATAGCTTAGATACTGTCTAGCACAAGAAGAGAGAGACTAAGGGTGTTAGCCCTCACTCTCGTCCTCGATGATAACAGCGAAGCTCTTGCTGTCACGGTTAAATGTAGTGAGTCCTTACAGTAACGCTGATAGCACTCCGAAATTACTCGCCATTTCCCCGAGCGCCTTTGTCCTTCACGAGATTCTTTGCCACTGTAGATTCCATCGAATATAAATTGTACAAGGTTAAGAGCAAACTAAAACTTGAAGCATTAAAAGTATATGGCCATGGTGACTCTTGAATTGCTTGAGAGCAGAAACCCCTTCCACAAAGCGATAGTTACCGCCACGGCGCTACCACCGTGACCTCACCATGGCGACCGACCGGTTGTTGCTTGAGGAACTTCGCTAGAGAGGCCAGAATACCCTTCATGATACCAAACATATTCCCAAGGATGAGCTTGTGTATGCAATCGTCTGACTTAATTGCCCCGGCGAGTCGAAAGTAAGAGCAAACCTTGGTGAATTTGATTCAGGCAAGTCATTCGGTGCTGCATGACGACTCACTTGGTAAATCCTTTTGTCCTCTCTTCTTCCCCAGTGACATTGAACGTTCAAAATGCGTAGGTTCAAGCTTTCAAGTTGAATCAAAAGCAAACTATTTGATACAAGTACAAAGGTGCGCAATACCTGAGAGTGGGATGTGACCGCAGACATCTCTTGCTTGGTTAACTTCCGCCTATACACAAGCGGTACTTGGCGAGCGCGTCTCCGGGGTCATCCCAGAAGTTAAAGTGGTTTCCTTTCGGGGCACGGATTATCGTGACACCTCTCGCCCTTTCCCCATTGAAAATTTTCAACGGATCCTTGAGAGCCTCCTCCAACCGCCACAAACTCCACACCAATGCACCGAGCGTCTGGCAACAATTGAAGTACCGCAGACGCAGCTTGGGAAGATGGCGCGTAGCGAGCGTCTTGTCGAAAACGGCTCGCCGGATGGTGTCTTTGTAGACGGCAGGGTCGATGGACAAAATAGCAGCGTCAGAACCGGCGAAGGCTTGGATGGAGGTGAGTGGCTCCAGTTCGTGAGAGGGAGTAGAAGAAAAAGTAGACGGCTGCGTGGTGATATCAGCGGGATCGGGTAGGTTCCATTGTATTAAGTTGGCATCTCTGATGTCTTGGTGGTTGTAGTATGCGCAAACCCAGTCCTTGAAGATCGAGAAGCGTTTCTCGACATCAGGTCCGAACCGATGACTGATGTTGTACTCCGTTGGAACGGTGAAGCCAAAACCATACAAGCTGGGATCTGGCCGTTGCGAAGACATGAGCGAATGTCGCCGGTATTACAATCACTTTCGCAACAACACACCGTGGAAAATTGTAGTGTGCAGGTACTTCTCAAGGCGTGCGACAGTTTGTGGAGGTAGCGCATCCAAGTTGGCTATCATTGAATGTACGACGACGGATCCCAGTGACCAGCCGACGAGCACAATGCCACCAACTTGAACGCCATCTTTATCCCCAGCTGCAGGAATACCACTTTCGGTGATAAATTTGTCGAGAAATCTAGCCAAAGCCAGACTGTCTTGAAGAAGAAATTTTTTCTGCCCCTCCGGACCTTCCGTAAGGAGCGTCCTCTCAGCATCACTCCAGGGTGTGGTTGGAGCATAGTCACGACGATAAAGGCTCACGACGCGGAAGTTTGGCTTTGCAGCTAGAGGGAAAAGCTTCCTGAAAACACCTTGAACAGGGGTCCAACTGGTAGTTTGGCGACGGTGCACAATACTGTTAGCTCGACCCACCTCCGTTAAAGCCCATGCCATGGATAAAGACAAGGGTTGTATAGGTGGTACTTTCGAGGGGACCGCTGACGGGGCCACTGTCCTCGTAATAAAAATCAATGTTGTCTCCAATTGATAGCGAGGGCATTGTATAGGCGAAGTTATGTAACTTGCCAATCTGTTAGAAACTGATGCTGGCTGTTAGTCGTCGCCACTCTAAGCAGCTCTCGACGCTCTCCGTTCTCTGCTAGTCATTGGAAGACCAAAAGTTCGCGCTCATTAGTCGGTACAAAGCCTGCCTTGGACCCCATCGAAGTGTCTTCATTCCTCGTCAGAACTATGGAAAGACCCATTCAGCAAGCTGAATCTCTGGACCGGTCCCAGATTCACACACTGTTCGCATCTATCTTCCCATCGGCATTCCAAAGATGCCTGTTTCACTGGCCCAGAAGTACCCGGCGGTTCGACGAGCCCCCTGGCGGATTCAAAGATGATCAAGGGGCCGTGAAATGACAGGCCTGTCTCTTCGCACTGTCTCCCTTTCCTTTACGGCTAACATAGCATTGCAGGCTGCACGATTCCGAGTTTATGCCTTTGATTCACGAGGCAAGGTCCTCTGTGAGGCCATTCCAGCCAGCGGCTTCCAGCAACATTGGTCGCTTCAAGTTGCCAACTAGAACAGTATACGTCTCGTCTCACATAGTGACCATCCTTTCTGCTCAGGAAGCCAGCAGAACGGGACATTTCAACTGGGCAACACAACCCTCTGGTACCCCAGTGGCCAACCGGATGTCAGCCCGTCCTGAATTTCTACTATAACTGCTAGTTATGACATTTGCAGGTTCCTCCGGAGAAAAGAGACAAGTTCATCATTACAAGTGGTGTAGAAACATTGAGTGGCGCAAATGTCCAGCCGGTCTCTCTCGGTGGTCAATTTACAGTAATGGCTCAAAATCTATGTCTATCTGGGCGAAGCAAAAACGGATAACCAAGGCCACCTCGTTGTTTTGGCAGGTCACGGACACTCGCGTGCCATAGCAGAAGAAAATGAGCCTGACCCGCTTAGCATGATTGATTTCGATTCGCCCAACTGGATTGACGACACGCCCGATGGGTGGATTCACGTCGAAGTTACACATGGTCCCTCCGGGAAATCGTAGACTTCTGGTTCGCATCCGCAACTCTTGCATTTCGTTCTTATCTATCGCAACACGCTAGTTTCAGTGGTATCATGATGGGTATTCTAGCCCCTCTAGCGAAGTTCCTCACACAACAACCGGTCGGTCGCCGTGATAAGGTGGCAGCACCGTGTTTCGGTTACTATCGCTTTGTGGGAGGGCTTTGTGGAAGGGTTTTCTGCTCTCAAGCAATTGCAATCAGAGATGCAGGCCGCAATCACCGCCTATGTCGATGTGAATGCCGAGACGCCAGACCAAGTCGCAGTCCATAACTATGGGAACTTCGGTGCCTGCGTTCCTTTCACTTTGAACGGCAATACCATTACCAGTTTGGAAACCGATGCCTGGGCCAAGTGTTTCTTATACTTGTCTGTTTCCTCCTCTCTTCGACATTCATGTTCATTAATCCTTTCTTAGGGCAGTCATTGTCCCTCCCAATATTATTAATGTTCCTCTTTGTGATGTAAGAAATGTCATCACCTGTAGTCGTATTCTTGTACCCCATCCACAACAGCAGCAAACATTGAGCTGCATTCCGCCTCCGTCATGATCGTCGGCATTTCAAGTTTTCGCGCTAAAAATCTTGCGTATAAATGTGCTTCACAATGTCGGAACACGAAGGGATGTTGCACTTCCTCTGAGCACAGTATCCGAGACCGGCTCCGCGCCCTCCTTCGTGAGACTGCCCAACCCGTCGCCGTCGTGACCTCCGCAATGCCGGCTGAGGCTGCTGGCGCTCACTCCCTCTATCACGGTGCAACGCTGTCTTCATTCACCTCCATTGCTTTGGATCCATATCCGCTCGTTACATTCTCTCTTCGTCTTCCATCCAGAATGGCAACGTCTCTCAAATCCACTCGATCACACTTGTCGATATCAGCATCAGCATCACCACCCCACATGGTCGTAAATATTCTATCGGCGACACAGGCATCCGTTGCCATCACATTCTCGCGACCAGACCTGCACCGCGAACCATTCTCATCTATTCCCTATTTCCTGAGCGAGGACGGTTTGCCAATATTGGAGGGATCATTGGGTGCTCTATCATGCAAACTGGTATCACGGTCGTTGCCGTTGCATGACTTGGATTTTCTAGACAAGGGCACCGCGGAAAGGCCGCTGGACGGCCAGAGCAAGGCGTCGGAACTTTTCATTGCGCAGGTTGTCCGTGTAGAGGATGTGACACGGAAGGAGGATCAAGATGATAGCGACTTGCGGACGTTACCTTTACTATATCATCGACGAAGTTTTACCAGCTGTGATATACCATTTCATTCCAAACTCAATACCTGATATCCAAGTTCCACCACTTACAGAAGCAAGTTGACACTCGTTGTATCTGAAGATAGCATCAAAAATTACTAGAATGGTTGACCAGAATACAGCATGGTATCGGTACATCAGCAGCCCAAAAACTTGATAATTAACGAATACAGATGTTTGTTCTTAGACCTTCATAAACGAGAACAGTCCACTGAGCTCAACCCATCTACGTCCGCACCGGTTCAGATATTTCTCAACACTGTCCGTCATAGTCTGGAGAAACTCGGCATTCAAATCTGTCAGGGCAAGGACTTCGTCTATGTCGATTATTGTTTTCCTTTGTCAACCCAGGGAGTGGATAAAGGGAGTTACGTAGCAAAATAACTCACCGTACTTGGTCGTTCCACGGGCAGCCTTGATAGCCTTTTCAGAGCTAAACAGGTACGAGTAGTACATGAGCTGATTGTAGAGTTGTTCATCCGAGTACTGCAGAACAAAAGACGTCAACTATCTGTCATTCTACTGAATCAAGATCGTACATACCTCAAAAGAAACACGGCCTCGACACCCACGCCGTAGACATCTCCAACCGTACACTCCCATCATACGTGTCCGATTGCCGCACGTCGTGTCATCGCAGACCGTCCAGTGTTCATAATATCTGCCAATATGCTCTCGTATCTGTACCTCCAGCTGCATTTGTAGGCTCGCCGTGTTCAAGAACTTCTTGCACGAGAGGCATGTGGGGCCGGAAGACCGCAAAATAGAAGACTATTTTTTTGAGATAAATAAATAAAGGAAACGCATAGTTACAAGGGGTGTGCGTGAAACACTTGCCTCGCGATCACATATAAAATCGAAGGGCTGTTGTACTTCGCAATAACGACATCGAACAATAAATGGCTGTGCATCCTTGAACCGCTCCTTGTCTGATATTTGTGAACCGAAGGCAGAAAACGACCATTCGGCTCCCCCTGCCGCAGCAGAACTGCGATACCGTCCAGGATCCAAACCTGCATCCATCGATACATATATAAATAAATCAAGACGGGGGAAAGTGGAAGGATAAGCGAGCCCTTACCAAGACTTTCAGCTAACCGAGAACGATCAGTGCCTTCAATAGGCTCACACAACCGTTCGATAGGGGGAAGCACTTGTTGCGATAGGTAATACTCGTAATCTACGCAATTCAGAGCGGATGTCCATCACGAGTTTCAAGTGATTCCTTACCAATTTTAAGGCCACTATTTCGGCGGACCTCCTCCGGATGGTTGGCTCTGTCCGCTTGTCCCGACTTGGCTGATTCCTCTCCCTCCTTAAGACAGAATAAGTAGGGTATAACATCGCCAGCCCGAGCGTTACCGCCTCTGGATTTCATCCGTAAAGCGACTTGAACATGTGGCAGACTTTTCTTATCGGGGTAGTCCTCGGGGTTCTTACCCAATCGCTTTTTTTTGTTTTGCAGTTTGATTAGTAGCACGAATCTAAACGCACGGGGTTGTACGGGAACAAACCTTGAAGACAATGAAGTCCTCCAACTTCACTTTGCCTTGGCGGACATTTTCCCCAACGGAAGCCAGATAGTCGTGGATATTTGCAACGACGGTTTCCGTAGCTTCTGTACATAAAATTTGATCCAGTACATATCTAGAACAAACGTACGTACGTACGTACTCAGATGGATTGCGGTGACAAGATCCAATGCAAAACTCACTGTGAGACAGCTTTGGACAAAGCACAGTATTCTCTTCGGATCATATCGAGTCCCTTGACTTCTGTAGTAGTCCTAGTACCATCCTCGACCTTAAGAGCCGCATATTTTTTCTTTTGTAATAGAAGGAGCCTCTGGAAAACACTGTCTAAATCGATCTCGAGGAGCTTATACCGGTCGTTGACAGCTTTCTTGAATTCAGCCGAGATCTTGAGGGCCTCGGATAATTCGGTGACATTTGAGTTGACGAAGACGGAGTCCGTGTCACCATATACAACCTGTCAATATTAAAGACGCAGCTTAAATGTCCTGCAGGACTGGTCAAAAAAAAAAGGAAGGTCTCACATCAAGTTGAAGACTTTCTGCCAACTCCCGCGTATGGGTTAAGATTTCACGCCCCTTGAACGTGGTCAAGGCAGCCAACGGCCGGGCGTAGAAACGTGAGTACTCAAATCCAAGGCATCCGTACATGCTGTTGGCGGTGAGTTTGAGAGCCATTTGTTTGATATCGTACTTTGAGCCCCCGGCAAAGCGGTTGTCAGCTGAATTAGGAAAAAGAACATCGTGCCTCACTCCCTACCTGAAGACGCTTAGCTGGCGAAGTGGTTTTGTCTT
Organism: Hygrocybe punicea; assembly: GCA_963556145.1. Taxonomy (NCBI): domain Eukaryota; kingdom Fungi; phylum Basidiomycota; class Agaricomycetes; order Agaricales; family Hygrophoraceae; genus Hygrocybe; species Hygrocybe punicea. The sequence goes on from OY744469.1 coordinate 5,424,939, forward strand.
TCATCAAAGCCTTGACTTGCCGGCGACGATTGACGAGGGTGGCAATGAGTCGAGGTAAAACCCCTTGTGGGACGTCAGGTGAAGGCGGTTCTGGAATCGCTTCACCATCCTGCAAAAAATCAGTGATACGAAATGAAAGTACAGTTTTCATACAAGGACTAACATCATCCGCTCTGTCAACTGTTGTAAAGTCGATGTTGTACTCTTGTATGATACTCGGATAAAGCGAATTAAAATCCATGACGAGGATATACTTGTCCCAAAGCCCCCTCTTAGGCTCGAAAACAAGACCACCCTTGTACTTGTCTCTCTTACCCTTGGTGGTCTTGGCGGCGTCCGGATCATTGTTCTGAGGCTCTATCTTAACTGCTGCAGCTTTCTTGCCCCATAGTTTGTCGGGACAGACATATTTGAGGCGGTGGAACTCATGCAACAGAATGTATTCGTTCCTTTCAGCTCGACCACCATTGAGCGTCTTGTTCCTGATGGAGATCATCAAATATTTTGAGTCAGCAAGGAGGCAAGCAACCACTCAGAGGATGAGGGAGTATAATTCACCATGAATTTCCTGCAAGATTAGTCAACTGCTTCGTCAACGGTAAAATTTGCACACGGGCAGCTATCGCCATCTGATAGTGCGCATCCAACGCGCAATGGCGCACGAAGGTGAGCAACATATCAGGGGAGCTCACACTTCCATCTAGGTAGGAAGCGGTATCATCGGGATCGATATCTTGCCTCTCGCTCTTCAACAACGTTCTGCACATTTCAGTCAATGACCACGTGGTCGAGGAAATCATGTCCTAAGCACGGCGAAAAGATCGCTTAAACCGTCAGGTCGAAATGTAACAAAGAAAATAACATTCCTTGGCTACGTCACTGGCAAGATCGCAAAGCAACCGTCCATTGAGGAATTTGATATTTGTACCTTGTCTAGTAATAGTAGGCCATTTGGAGCGTCGGAAACGGCCGATCCTGGACCAGTGATCCGCCTTGAGCTCACGCATGCGATGGAGCAATACGTCAAGCGATACACCCAAAAAGTCATGCCCAACGACGACGTCTGGATCTGCTTTGTGGATTGTTACTGTCAAGACAGATACATGTGGGAACCAGTAAGCAGCGGAAATGCAGGAGAGCGTACTGAGAAGACTGCTGAGTAGCATGCGCTCATTCTTCATGAGAGAAATGGATCCCTTATCGTTTGCCTTTGCTCGAGCCTCAAATTGAGGCGGGAATCGGTCTAGAGGTCTCACGAATGTGTGAACGCTACAGGGCAGCTGTTCTGGTGGTGTTGGATCGTCAATTTGGACTAGTCCACCAAGACAACGCGATGAGTGCGAGCAGCATATACCTCCACAACAACTTACTGTTGTGCCATATTCGAGCAGTAGTGCAAACAACCTCGCAATTATTCTCCTTGTGATTCATGATGGTGCGGACGGTCAGACTCATCACTGTAAGCGGCGGCATGTCTTTGGGCGCTTCTTGGTCTGTCTCGGGGAATGGGTTGATGTCTTTCGGATCGGAAACGGTGGCTTCCAGTTTACACCAGGAAATCTGTGAATAAGCGACTTCTTGAATCCAAGAAAAGAGTCGACGACTGGAATGAAAGGACTGACCCCCTTGTTGTCGATCTTCGGGTTCTTGACTTTGAGCCAACATGGGCCCATTATTTTCCGTTTCAACACCAGCAACTCAAACGCGCTTGTATTGGTCCCAAAAACGCGGGATATATTGGGGCTGGATGCATTACTTGGTATTTGGGGTTCTGCCAAACTTCTTTCAGCTTCACGTCCAAACGGTGCCGAGGATCAGACAACGATACCGTCAAACCCATAGACAACCTTGAGCCATTGCGTTTCTTCTCTAGGCACGTCGCTTTCCCCAAAGGCATATTTTCTCTTGACGAATTTGGCTTTCCAGGCTTTGATCCCCATCTTTTTCCTCACCCTATCGAAGTCTTCGTACACGCTCTCCATATCGGGAATCACGTCAGTCTCGTGTAACTCCCCTTCTTCGTCTTCCTCTACGCGCTTTTCACGAGGGAGAACGAAGAGGTTGCGCTGGACTCCTTCGACTGCAACGCAACACGAAACCCAGGCACCCGATGCCTTGTCCTTAAGCTTCCCAACGAAGTAGATCTTCCCGTCAAGCTCCAGATAGTCCAGCCAAAAGAAGCGCAGAGAGCCATCTGGTTCCAGAGCGGAGATATTGTTCGGGTTGACGGAGATTGCAGAAGTGAGTGGACCGAGGGTGTCTTCGGCAACAACACTGAGGGAGTCGTAAACAGATAGCCAGGATGGGGCACTATCTTGCTTCTTGATTGAACGGCTGGGATCGGGATCCACGGCTTTTTTCGACTCCTTGACTTTCCACTTTGGTTTCGTGTCGACGTCGTGGAAAACATCGTCGTCCACGTCCATGAAGGCGTCCATGTCGACATCATCAAAGGAGCCGTTAAAAGACGAGTCATCGTCATCTGTCCCACTGTGTACGGCCATGTGGGCAATCCACTCGATGGCCGGCGTCAAACCGCTCGTATCAATCTTGACCTTTTTGTTCGGACTCGTGATGTCATCGCTAGAAGGTGGTCCGGTTCCAAATCCATCATCCCAAGGACCGTCAGAAGATATGTCTCCATTGTCATACAAAGCAGGCTTCCCACGGTGAATCGTACGTCCTGATGTAACGGGAGAGGATGATGGAGGGTCCTGTTCATATTCCGGGGAGGGCTTGCGTTTGCGGGATTTCTTGACGATGGACGTAGTGGGAAGTGTGTCCATTGTACCAAGGATTGAAGACATGAAGTCGTCTTCTTGCTCAGCAGACACGACAGGTCTGTAAGCGCTGATGGAAGGAATAACAGACGGTGGGGGTGGAGCCTTTGGTTTCGCTTTGCCTTTTCCAGGATTACCTTTGGCTTTCTTGGCAGCTGCTGCTGGCGATGATAAGACCAATGTTAATTGAATGGCTTGAAAAACTTACACTTGTTCGCTCTACTATATTCCTCATCCGAATCCTCTCCAGCCCCAGCCCCATCCCCACCAGTCCAATCATCCATACCATTGTCCATGTAGCCCTCAACGCCATCATCAACGACGAAATCATCCCTCTGTAGTCTTCTTCGAACAATACTCTTGTACTGATCTTCTGTGACTTCGTCGTACAAGTCGACATCGGCTTCCTCCTATGTCAACCAAATGTGATGAATCTGTGTCCTCCAGACAAAACACCAAATTGCTCGCAGAGCCAAAAAAAACTTTGAAACGAACTTTCCATGAACGACTCCCACCCTCGCGGGCACGTTTGTATTCCGCGAGTTTGTCGAGTTTTGATTTTTTTTCGCGCCGAGAACGTTCCGCCATTGTTGGGATTGACTGGCAGACGGTCAAGTGAGATGAAGAGCGATGGCGACGCGTTCAAATGAGCGGGAGGATTGTTGCCAGCGCCAGTGAGTGCTTTGCGCGTAAACAACCGCAAAGCAATATTACAGCCGATTCGGAAATGCGACCTTCCCACCGTGACCTTGGTCGATGGCCAGATGGCTCCAGGCCAGTGAAGGGTACGCGAGGTGCAGCCACTTCGGTAAAACTACGCGAAGTGCAGATACCTCGGCAAAACACTACTTAAAACCCACGCCCGAAATCCTTTACCGCCATCACTACCATCGCCACTATTGTCCCTTCGAGTCGTCCATCATCACCTCTACCACCTATGCCAGATGATAAAAATATCTCCTTCTTTTCTGGCAGGTTCAAGATCCCCAGCATCCAATCCGATCCTTTGCGCTGGAACAAACAATGGGAGAAAGTCTTACCCACACTCTCCTCCTCAGACGATGTCTATTCGATGTTGAGCCAGGTGTGGGAAACCAGCAAGTGGGACCCGGCACAACTCGCCCGCGAGGCCCAGAACCTCAGGGACAAGACGTGTAAACTCCAAGGAACGATAGTTCACTTATGGGACGAGGTAGGCGACGACGGGCTCTTCGTTTCGGCATGGCTACTCTTGGAGGACAATGAGCGCAAGCGCCATCTGTTCAACGGATTAAAGGGGGCGTGTGAGCAGGCGTCGTGGGGCGAGGACGCCCGTGCGATGTGCCCTGAGATTACTCAGACCCTCATGTTGCAGCGAAGGGGCCAGGCATTCATCGATTTCATTGGTGATTACGCAAAGGGGATAAAGGGCGTGGACCCGACTGACACTGTGTATACCTTTCCGAGTGAATGGTGGCAGAAGGCAGTGGATATATCTGCAGAACCACGTTCAGACCAGGTCGAGTCCACGTTCGTCCTCCTAACAGTCCAAAGGAATGAGTTCATTTGTGAGCCCATTGATACTTGAGTGCATTTTTTTTCGGGTCTGACTAGAAGGTGTTTCGACGGACGGTCTTCTTGGCACAGCTCGATTTCTCATAGACGCCGTAATGTCGGTTCTGCACGATTTGTCCCTCGGCAGCCCTGGTATGGATCCAGTTACCGATATCCTGAAAGCCGATTCAAATTTTGCGAGGAGCTGGGCTCACGCGATGTCTACCATGCGTGACAAACCTCTTATTCGCTGCGAGAACTGCGCCAAAAGCCCTGAGGAGATTGGGGGGAACGTAAAATTCATGGCGTGCAGCAGCTGTAAGTCCAAGCTAGATTTTACCATGCATTATTGTTCACAGTGAGCGTTTATTCCTCATTGTCATCATTACTCTGATGGGTTCCTTCATAAATATAGAGCGTGTCAGAAACAAGACTGGCGCCGCCACAAAAAGCACTGCGGTAAAATGAAAGTATCGAAGAAGCTCAGCGGCACTGCCGAGGACCCCTTTTGGGCGTTCCCTACACTCCCTGACCATATCAAACACTCCCCCTTACCGTCCGGTAATGTTCCCATTACTTCTATGGGTTTTGGGACCCCTCACCCCTCGCGCCCGCACTCCCCGGCCCTCCAGAGGCAAGTCTCCCTCATCACCGGCGACAAGGATGCAGAGTACTTCCTCTTCGACGATACGGATCGTCCCATCCGCTTTACGGTTTACGATATGTGGACCAAGATGGCGTTTCGGCTGCTTCGCTCGGACGCCATGTTCAGTGCCGAACAGAGTGGTCTTGAGGCCATCGCGGAGTATTTGATCAAGTTCATGGGACAGAAGCCGGGATTGAGTCGGGAGAGGATTTTGGGGCAGTTCAGCCGAGAGTATGGTTGCGATGCTACGGAGAAGGTGACAGAGTTTGAAAGAATGGCGGTAGTGAATGGATATGAACCTGGAACTACCTTTTTGGAGACGATGAGCAAGAGCTTGGCATCTGCTGCGCCACTGTTGGCGAAGATGGGTTGATAGGAAGTCTCTGTTTCGGTTGTGTAGGTTCATTGGGGTTTGATTTTCTTTTCGCTGTTCTGATCTATATGTTCAATCGCTGTGTCAAAGTCGGGAATAATAACCGAGAATTGTTCATTCCACATGGTACTAGAAAAGGGCCATGAAAACCGGCTCGATGCTTTACGAGCCAAACTAGAGCCTACAGGCATTCTTGTGTACGGTTATACCCGTATTGCCACACCTTACGTATCTCTATGTTCAACAATCTTTCCTTCTTCAATTGAGAAACGTCGATTCTTCAGCCAATCCTTGCGTTGGCCTTCATGCATTCGTGAAAGCGGCCTCATAAGGGTATGCACAGGATCACTGGCAGCCGTAACATGATCCCCGATCGTGCTCTTGGACAGTTCCACCGCATCCCCATATAAGTGCGGTGTGGGTTGCTTGATTAGGGTTATGGCCATCAACAACGCCAAGAGGAGCAAGAGGATAACGAGTCCTATGGTGTTCAAGCGTGACATCATAGCTCGGGTCTGTGGAGCTGACATGTGTCCATCAATTATGGTCGTTGTCGTTGTGTTTGAATAATCATAGTAAACACTCCGTGAAAGTGTGGAGATATAGGCCTGGTAGAAATCGGAAACGATGTTACCCAGTCGGACTTGGTTCGACGCAGTGACTATGAGAGGGAGTTAACAAAAAGTACCCGGAAACCAAAAGCATTCGAAATAGCTTACACCAATCGGTAGCGGTACCATTTTTGTCGTCAAACATGTGGTAACGCTGGGCACCATAAATGCCCTCATACAAAATAGATTGCACAACAAGCACACGACTGGTTCTGCTGTAGTTCTCCGTGCCCAATGGCTCTGGAATGTCATAGCCATTCAATGCATTTCCGTTCAATGGCGGCCCAAGCAAACGATTGACGCTTGGTTCGGAAGTAGTACTTCCAATGGGATACAACTCTAACACACGAGGCGGTGCTACCAGCGCTCCTATTTGGCCGTCGTGCGTTACAGCCAACGTCGCAGAGACCTTGGCAATGGTAATAGATGGCTGACAAAACATGAAGAGAAATTGACTCGGATCGCGCATTAAATAGCCCGATGGTCGGTATAAGGAATAAACGAAAGTCTTGAACCCATCATTCGTTCTGGAGGCATTGCTACAGGGTATGGAGGTAGCATTGTGCCAGCGGTGGAAGGTGGTGTCGGTGGACACAGGGAAATCAGCGGAACAGTGATCGACTGTTGCCGTAATCGTTGCGTTATCTCGGAACCCAATCGAGGCGGATTTGCAATTGACGTTCGAGTTGATCCCAAATGTCGTGACAGTGAGGTTGGCAACAATCGAGCTGTTGAATCCATGACCGAGTGCTGGCAGGTCATACGAAGGGAGTATGAGTGGAGTGATGCTCCAATTTCCTTCCGGACCGGAATACGAATAAGGGATAGGAGAAGCTTGATATAATTGCTGACCACCGGCGAAAAGGACGGCCGCAAGACATTGGTCAGACGAAAGTAAGATGTCACTGCCGTCAGGACCTTGAGTGACTCGAGTGCCGTTTTGGAATTGCTCCACGTCTGGTGATGGTGCCATCCCCAGAGGTGCTGAGATTTGTACAGGAGAATACATGGTTATCTGAAACGAAAGGGCCGTCTGAATACAGTTGAATATTGTTTCATAATGGTGGGATGCATACGACAAGATTCCGTGACTCGATCAGCCCAGAGGCTGTGGTGTCCAACCACACTGCCAGGAAGGACGCAATGGCAAGTGTGACAAGTCCCCATTTACGATTATTCAGAGCTAGGCGAAACCGCTTGTACGGGTCTAGAACTACATAGTTGGCGAGGATGGACTCTTGAGCGGTGGCTCTCCCTCTCTCCAGCTCCGCGTAAGGAGCCACCACGTACAGCTCGAACGCCAATGGGCCTAAGATACCACCAGCGAGGACAGTCATGAGGAACGTCGGCCCTGATGACCAGATAACCTGCAGGGCTTCATTTCGCAAACCTTGCGTGGGGTAGATGGTGAACAAACCGTCGTTCCTTTGGCTGAACACATACAACACGACGAGCGTGATCGACAAGATAATACAAAGAGCGACTAATCCCCAGCCAACGGTCGGATGAAGTATGAGGGGCCTCTTGCGTCGATGTGGATTGTCTGGAGGACCCGCCGCATCAAGGATGTGTTTGGGTTCGCACACTTGACGACTTGCGCTGCAGGTGACGGCAACAGTAGCGTCCTGCTGGGCCATAGATTTGCGACACGGTTGAACTATTCATGTTAAAATAGCTGTCTGAGGAAGGGTCCAATTGAGCAGGTATTCTAACACTGCCTTCTGGCTGTACGGTAGTACATCAAGGGTTGAAGAACACTGTGAAAGCATGATGTCCGATAATCAGTCATTGCCAGTGTAAAAGAGTAAAATCACCTTTTTACCTCCACCGTATAACAGTGGTCCTCGAGCATTGAAAGGATACAGGTAGCCTAGTAAAAAAGGGTGCTATGAGCTGGATCGGTGACCACTCCCTCTTATATGAGAAGTCAACCTCGATAGAGAGGGATCGATCATCGATCATGATGGAGTTTCTTCACCAACGGAAGATGCCAAGATGTCTTGGAATCTGTACGAATTCCGAGTCAGTGCACCGCGCGGGGATGTGGGTACGTGAACTCTACACTTGCAGTCATCTAGAGGTTTAAACGGGGTGAAGAAATCTGGCTCCTGGACTCAACTGTACCCAGCCATTCCAACGCAGAATATCTTCTCGCGGACTACCGCGTCGTTGCCCCAAAGCCAAAGACTCTCAGCTTCGAGGACGCGGCCGCTATGCCCGTCGTCGGGCTCACCGCATGGTCTTTGATCAGCTCAAAGTCGGCCAAGAACCAGGCGCAATCTTCATCATAACATCGGAAGCATGGCCACCCAACTCGCACACAATGTTCTTAGCGTGCCCACCGTTATCGCAACTGCTTCTCGCGAAACACGGTAGATTTTTCTTTTATCATTCACTCTTCCTCCTCGATGTACTCTTTACACTGTCAGTGTTGTACAAGTCAGACCAACCCCGGGTCGCTGTAGTCAAGTCACGACAGTCACGTCAGGCTGACTGTCTGACTTCGACTAGTCAAGCCTTTTTGGGATGAGATAAGATTAGATATGCACCTTGTACACGACTTATACATGACGAACTTCATCGCTTTCCATGTCCATGTCGAATGATTTTTGCCGCTTTGCTTCTCCTCTCAACCATGAGTCACTGGTCGTGGGTGCACTTCATCACAGATGGAACATTTTACAAGAACAACAACTCAAACAAGACTGCGTGGTGTATTCGATGCTTGGCATACCACCGTGACTTACTTCGGAATCCAGACATTGTTGCAGTTGCTTTGACTGATACGGTTCAAAGTCGAACACCAGCAGAGGTGGAAGCCCAAGGTATATTCCACAATTTATCAAAATTTATCAAAAGTGCCGAGCAACTCATTGAAGATGCAGTTGCTGATCTTGAAAGCGACTCAGAAATAGAAAATGACCCCGCTCCCCCCCCTCCTCCACCTCTGACAATCCGGCTCCCACTGCATGCCATTCAAGCTGCATTGCCAGACAACACCCCACCACAATGAACCGCCGTGGTCCCAAAGATGGCCATCCCCTTGAAATCGCTTTTCATCTTCCCGGGTGATCGAAATTTGCCTTTGACAGGTATAGATTATTTCTGGCAGGGAGGTATCAAGAATTTGGATAAGGAAATGGAAACTTACGAGCTCTTGTGCTCCGAGTCAAGCAGTCAGGAGAATGCTGAGGCCGGTACTACAGATGTCCCAATGGCGAGTACTAGCAGTGCATTAGCCTGATTTTTTTGTGCTACACATCTCTACGTACGTGTTTGTAATTCCCCATCCATTTTCTTGACATTGCGTAGTAAAGTACACCGTATGCAAGTGTTTGCTACCGACCACGCATGAGTCTGCCTCTTTTGGTAGTTTCTCATAGACCCTTGACTCTCAGTAAAAGTGAAAATTCGTGTGAATGTCTAGTGTTGGTCGTGTCATAGTTGAAATCGACTAAACTTTGACTAAAGGGCGTTTTAATTAATTCTGCACGACTAACTATTGACTAGGTTAGTTGTGTGACAGTCATCTCAGTGGGCTACCATCGTCAACGGAATACATGTGAAAGTCATGTAATAGTCCGTTAATAGTCGTACTTTTAGAAGTCAGACAGCAGTCAGGAATCAGGTATATTGAAATCCCACAATACAATGTAAGTTATTGTTAAATGGGGAGGAGGATGAGGGGAGGGGGCAATGAGGAAAAGGGGAGGGGGAGGGGGCCAGGGAACACCAGAGCAAGGAAAGAACAAACTGAAATTAGGCTTTCAACGTCTTCCGGAGCGCTTTCCTGACTTTGCGCTAAAAAAGAACCTGTTAGAGACCTTTTTTTTAACAAAAGAAATAAAATACATTGTGAAAAATCTTACGATGATGAACATTGTGGTTCTGGACAAATAGAAGAGAACCCAGGGTTCTGTAGAGTCTACTGTACCCACTGCATAGCGGGCTATGCGTTTGAGAGTGTCGCCCGAGTGATAGGCGTCGATCTCGTCAGTCGCATCGCGGCCGACAAAATGGAGAGTTGTGAGAGAACCGCCTGGATGGGCGTCAAGCCAGGACTGGGGGACGCGAATGAGGGTATTCCTGTAGACGAAGAGTGTGTCGCCGTCGAGTCTGAGTAGGTGCCAGAGATGGGGTGCACTGAGGAGAAATCAGCATGTAGTAATGAAAGGATCATCGGATAAAAATGAACTCACATTTGTCATCTCGAGTTGATGGCAACGTTGTAGAACTTAGTGAAAAATGGTCTGATGCTCGAGCATGCGGACACACGAATATAAGTTGCGTGTCGGACTAAAGTTGTACTTTACCTTGACTAATTTTGATGGGAAATAGTTGCGGTACCTGAATGTAACAAACTTTGACGTTTTGCAGACTACACACAGGGTGCACAGTAGCATACCATGTCACACAGTATCTTGAAAGTACTTGACAAGTATACTAAATATCATTACCATAACATTCAACATGGTATTGTAACAGTATTCAGACATAAACTACAATACTTGTGCTCAAATTCATCTGAAGGTATGAAGGCAAATGAGACTTATACCTTTTCAATAACATCAAGCCTTTTGTTTCACTACTTTTACTGTATCTACAGCAAAGTACCGTATAGTTCGGATAGAATACTTGTAGCCTAAGATGAATAAAAGTATTAAACTAGTAAGGAAGTTGTGCCACTTTCACTACTAGGATACCTTTTGAATCCTTTCAAGATACAGTGTGAAATAGTATAGTACTGTTGCCATATTGTAGATTTAAGATACTGTGTCAATACTTTTAAGATACTGTTTCAGTACTTTTATTATGATAAAAGTATCTTAAAAGTATTGACACAGTATCTTAAATCCACAATATGGCAACAGTACTATACTATTTCACTGTATCTTGAAAGGATTCAAAAGGTATCCTAGTAGTGAAAGTGGCACAACTTCCTTACTAGTTTAATACTTTTATTCATCTTAGGCTGCAAGTATTCTATCTGAACTATACAGTACTTTGCTGTAGATACAGTAAAAGTAGTGAAACAAAAGGCTTGATGTTATTGAAAGGGTATAAGTCTCATTTGCCTTCATACCTTCAGATGAATTGGAGCACAAGTATTGTAGTTTATGTCTGAATACTGTTACAATACCATGTTGAATGTTATGGTAATGATATTTAGTATACTTGTCAAGTACTTTCAAGATACTGTGTGACATGGTATGCTACTGCACACCCTGTGACAAGTTGACTATAATTGACCATGGGTTGGAAAAATTGGTCATTTGCAGGGTTTTCCGACGCTGTTTCCTTCATTCCGAGGCCCAGGGTTTTCCAAATTGGAAATGGGAAAGTTGAGGTAGCCGACTTTTCATATATAGGAGATATGACTATCATACATGGTTTTTTACTAACGCTACGCTACAGTTGGGAAAAAGAACAATAGTTCTTAGCATCAGACACGTCAATATCTATCATAGGTTGAAGGATACAGAGAATATGACTCACAGTCCGAATCCATTGTGAGATCAATAATCTCCTGATTCTCCTCGCTGGTGAGATCAATGACTCGGATCTTGCTGTCAATCTCATCATTGACCCCATCACAAAGGTCAATCACAGCTGCAAGTGGCAGTGGGCGAGTGGACTCCAGGACAGGTCCAGGGGTTGATGAAGTCAGCACAGGTCCGGACCGTCCAGTGGTTGGCGAAGTCTTCGGCTGGTCTTCCAATAGTGGGTAGGGTAAGATCTACAGCATAAAACATGGAGCGCACGGATGAAAGCATGAATTACTCAAGAAGGCAGCAAGGTTTCGATGACATACCTTCTCCGATCGCTTACAGCTGCGATGGCTGACTGGTCGGCAATGATGACCACGATACGTTGCAACCATTTCGGGCAGTGCATGTTCAAGTATTGATGACGGGATCCATGTGGATTGGCTGAGTTTGTGTTGCGTTTCATCAGCAGATCCATGCATTGTGTGGACGCCAGACTTTGCTTGTCGTATCAATGGGGTAGTGGAGAAGTCAACTCTATGAAGTTTGAGAGATGTTGCTGGAGTGGACTGCATTTTCGATAGACGGATGTGGCGGATAGATGATGTTTCAAATCGATCTTTGTTGCTTGATGATTTTGAGCCATCAGGCTGTCCCATGAGATGTTTTATACATGAACGAAAACAATAGTGACACAACTCACGCCGTAGCATAACATTCGGAGACAGGCTCCACCCCACAATGACTTGTGAAATCGCTGTACAACCCCACCTGGATTTCTTTCCCAGCTGAAACGCCGTTCACAAATTTGAGCCAGCTTGGATATGTCAGGCACAGAAGGTTGTAAACGTGGGATATCGTGTCCAGTTGCACCTGATGACCACGAAGTTAATGGCGTGATGTAGTGAAATAAGTGATCAATGTCGGGGAAGCTCTCCGGAATTGTTTTTTCCAGCAATGGATGTTTTTGAGATAAACAGCCACTTGCATTTGATCCAAGCTCAGCGCAGAGCCTTTGGCGCCATATTGGAACAAATTTCTTGAGTTCTTGAAGCGGGAGTGCTGACGCAGCAGCCAGTAGGCAGTCTCCGAACCCCGCATGTGCAAGGCCCTGTGAAATTGTAGTCCCACAACCAGATAGACCACCCTTGTCCAGATGTTATCAGATAGTCACAAGAGAGATACTGCGTATAGTACATACAGGATTTAAGTCACCACCACTTAATATCGCAATCAGGACCAAACCGCCCTGTGAGAGCCGTACACCATCTGTTGTTGCAATGTGATCTGATGAGTACATCATGAATTTGTCTTGAGATGCCGTCCAGCTATACATAGTAAGGCCAGGGAATCAGAAGCGGGCGCAACATGCAATACCACCTTTTCTTACCTACATATTACTTGTGTAGCACCAAATACAAGTGCGTCACTGTCCTCAGTAATCACAGCATCTATTACGCCAGTTTTGTTGAGATATGCAAGTTCAGCCTCGGCATCTCCTGGTGCCTGTCAAGACTTCCAAATCAATTGAGGAAATATTGATGGCATGGGTAGGATTGCTTGCAGTATAGTAACGGAAATTAAAGCCATCAAGGAGCTCTTGAAATGGCGTAGTAAGCCAGTGGGGTTTTGCAATGACATTCATGCCACGTTTGATATGGGCACGTTCAGGACCATCAAATATGAATAAAGGTGTAACGGGGAATTGCAGCAGTTGAGCAAGTTTGTAAAAGATACTCCGTAATTCTGGGTTCTCGCCAGTTTGTGCACGGCCAGCAGAGAATGCGAATTGTGATTGAGCAATCCAGATGCTGTTTGGCATATCAATCCAGCCAGCATTTCAGATGAAAACATCTCGGCACCTTGCATCAACGCCAATGATTGTGGTTCGCATTCCATGTAGATCACATTCAAAACCTTTTTTCACAGTAAATTCACCAAATGAAAGCTCCTGCGCCGCAGGCTGCAGAAGCTACAGGCCTTTCATCGTGTGTATGCTCTGAGAATGATGTTGCATACCTTCCACAAGCCTTTTACTCCCATATTGCGACGTAAAAAGAAATGTGAAACTACCCCTATTCATTCCAACTTCACAAATAAAGCATGCACGTCGAAACTGTACTTGAACTAAGGACATGAATGGGACATCACAACTATAAATGATATGGCGAAAGTGAATCTATTAGATCAATTCAATGTGCAATTGTGAAGAGTGAATTGACCTGAAGTGAGTTTGAAATTTCTTTCTGTTGACCCATTCACTCATGTCAGCCTTTGAGCCAGAAATTGTGATCTCAATCCTCAAAAACTCTTCGGTGATAAATCTCCAGCAAAAGAAAGATTTTACAGAGAAATGGAAGAAGGCTGTGAGTTTATTATGCAAGGGTTATTATGATTGGCATTGACGTACATTGCAAACAGGTCGATGACCGAGTCAATGCCTGGGTCAAACACCGGAGTTCTGTAACAAGACATCAGCCTTACACCATCGAACAGCTCAAATGGGAAGCAAACGTTGTGGAATATATCGCATTCATCTACAAACTGACAAAAACTCACGGAAATTCAAAAAAAGGGTCCTTGCCCCCCAGCCTACCCAAAGATATTCCGCTCTTTGGTCCACGGTTCATTCCACCGACATACCTGCACAATCGAAAACGTCATCCTTTTCCTGCCATTGAACCAGGCACAGCTTATCTCAAACCATTGAATGTTATCCACCCTTTTTACCACGACTTTTTGAGCAAATGTCCACAATGTTTGTCGAGTGATGTGCGTTGGGATGGATGGACAACAACAGGACATCGATTACTGCATGGAATCCGAGAAGAAGAAACAGCTTTGGGTTATCAGCTTGTATGCAAACCGTGTGAGACACGCTACTCCCATGCCAAGGGCAGCTCCGCAGAGGACACAGGGTCCTACTGTTTTGCGACAACAAATCCTGTGTTCTGGAAAAAGTGGGAGCATTGGTCTATCCCTCGTAAGCACGAAACATCCTGTATGAAAAGATGACTCACAGATCATAGGTGATATCCCATACTTTTTCAAACGATGTGCTGTTACTCATGAGCTATTCACCTTAATAATCGAGCTGCGGCCATCCCTGACATCAATGGGGTTAGCAGAACATATCAATCGTATGAGGCCATCATTGTCAAACTGTCCAGATGCTGACCACTGCTATAGAACTTCATTTGCTCGAGCATAGGCAGAAGGCACTGGAATACTTACAGAATTTTCAAAAACGACCAGCCTCTGTATTTGAACCAAACAAGTTGACGGAGTTCTCAGGCCCAGAGTGTGTGAACGGTTACGGCATAACACACGACTTAATTACAGATGTCTATCTGGAGTTCAGTGAGCGGACAAGGAAGACTGAGTCAGACGAGTACTTGAAGACACTCACTGGTAAGTTTTCTGCCTTGTAATGAAAGAAAACGAGTACTCAGCAAAATAAATCAACAGCTCAATGTATCTCACTTGATCATACATTCCGAGCAGCTGGCAAGGCATTAGTTGTTGACAAAGAAAAGAAACGTGTGAACGTCATGAATGGAGGTTTGCTCAGTATGCTGAATGAAAAGACAGAAACAATTAGCTGGGTGAGCGGTTTAGCCAATCTGCCATCAGACAGAAGGAAGCTTAAGTGATATGTTAGCGTTTGTGCGAAGATGCTGCAACAAATTCAATTACAGAGTCATTAGACGGTTATTCTCAACGATGCAAAATCTTAAAAGTCAAACCTGCAGATTTGATAGTCGTTGACAATTGTTGCCAGGTCCGAAATGCAATCCAGAAAGGTCTACCCGACTGCGTTGTCATCCTGGATGTCTATCATTTCTTGATGAGGTGCGTGAACAATGAGATAAAAGGAGATATCAAAAATTCTACGGCACTGCTGTGTCTAGCCCACACATCAGTGCCGTAAATATTTTTGATCAATCCCTGCGAATACTGGACACGAATGAACTTACATGATGGTTCCCAGGTACATGATTGTCATAGTCAAAGGCAAACAAAATCCATATAAACAGGAAGTTGCAAAGGATATAACTGAATCGATAATAAAAATACGTGCTGAAAAGGGAAAGCCAGCAGTTTATTGGAATAAAGACGAGCAAGAGACACGACTGACCACTGCATTTGGTAAATGGGCGAGGCGTGGGGGCGTCTGGACTGAAGCCGCTGTTATGGTGAGGTTGTTCCTGATGCCAAAAGCTAGCTGTTCAAGTTCAACTAGGTGCACAACAGTCAGTTACGGCATGTACAAAAAGGTTGTTTAGCAAGACCACGTCACGATATTGCGTCCGATGGCAGCCGGATTGAGGCCTCCCACAAAGGATGGAATTCACTTCAGCGATCATTCACATGTGGTCTTGAGGTGTTCTCTGCATTAGCGCATGACCATGTACTTCGCAGGAACATTCGAATTGCCAACGCACAGTCTGAGGAAACCATGACGCCTTTCATCAAGTCAACAAATGGGTCCCATCACACCCGGCTCATCAATCATTTTGCAAAACTATGGAACCTGTTATTGAAAAAAGAAAGGGACTCGACGAACCTTAAACCTCTCCCTGAATTATCATGCGTGCTGAGCAAAGAGATGTTTGGACTGGTCACATCGAAACATGCCGATAACTTCCAAGGAGTACTGGGTAAGCCTGAGGTCGACGAGGAAGAACTCGACCCACCGACTGTTATCGATCCTGATGGTGTCCTAGAGGAATTCGGCATTGACCCTGCACTTTGCCTCGTGCCTCTGGCTACTGAGGTTGAGCCGTCCGTGTCAGGACTCCGAATTCCGGCTTCCCATGCTGTATCAGAGACAAATTGGGTAAGTCACAATCCCTTATATACGACTGCAACATTAACGGCCCTCTCACTTGCAGGTCGGTGACCTGGGACTGGTTCCAGCAACACGCGATTCTGTGACTGCAGATGAGAGTCAAGCCATAATCGGTCACTCACAGCCTCACATTGTTGATCGTGGTCCCACCCCAAAGCGGAAGCTCACCCAGTCTGAGATCACGTCTGCCAAGAAACCTCGCATGGAAGTAGGTGACTCCTTCTTGAAACTGGGTTCTTGCGTGCTTATTAGGATGTTGTAGACTTTGGACACAGCGACAAGTCTAGGTCTTGAGGCTTTTTTCAAAAATCAATGCCCCACGAATTCTCACCTCAAAGCAAAGGATTGCATGCCATCCTCCTCTGTGCCAGAAAAATGTGACGACTCCCAAACGATTTCTAAGCTCTCATCACCACTCGACTTGCCCAATCTACAAGGGTTGACACGATCAGAACGCCTTTTCTCCATTGTGACACATGTAGATATACGATCCTTATCGATCAAGGGCAGCACCGAGTTCTATCTGTTTATGGACATGCGCGCTGAAAAAGGTTGGACGTCTTTTGGTATGGCATCACAGCATTGGGTTGCGGCAACTCAGGAATATAATGATCGACTCGAGGCCCTCAACAAGATGGACAATGTGCCGACTGTCCAAAAAAAGCCAATCGCCCTCGCCAACATGCTTGGACAGCTCGAACCAAAGATATTAAACCGTATTTTGACACGGAATTACCTCTGTGAGGCAGCATCTCATTTTGCCCATCATACAACTAATTTTCTTGCCCTGATAATAGCTCGTCAAAACAGTGAGACCTTCTGGAAAAAACACTGTGCCGCTGTGCCGTTGGTTAAGCCTGAGCATCAAGAGACCACCGTGACTTGTTCCGGCAAACCAGTGAGTCCTGTCCCCGGCACAAACCTCAACCAATCAAGCTGAAATTTGGTCAGCGCAAAGTCCCCAGGTGTGATCGTTGTCATACACTTATGTATCCTGGTCCTTCTGGCTCTCCGGAAAATCACAAGCGAGGCTACTGTTCTGACGGCGTCAAGAGGACAATGCAAGACGACACTGTTCCTGACTGGCCGCAGCCCCAAGGTATCTTCGAGCGTGGACTTTCCTTTCATCCTTTCAAATTCCTGTCTACTCTCCGTGAGGTCTATGAAGAGTTGGTCATTCGCGGTGGCAATGGGGGCGATCAGGCAATGGAGTACCAAGCGTTTTTGAGCATGCTGAACAACCGCATCAAGCTTACTCATGACGGACGATGTCTTTTCAAATTATTCAAGCTGAATCTCCCCTTTTCAATGCCTGAGGGTCTCGTTGTTGACTACGAAGGTTTGCAGCATCTTCGCGTGGACTGTCTCGGCTCATCCATCAGCTAGTTTTCACTTTGGGTTTTCTTTTTTTCTTCAGTTGGATTACATTTTCATTCAGCCCATACAGCTTCATTGCCTTTTTTTTCAATTTGGCGCAGCCCGACAATGTTCCCATCCTTTCCATGCAGCGTTGTTCCCTTTTTCTCTTCAAAGTTGAAAAACTCTTTTCATTCATTCTGCACAGCTTCGTTGCCTTTCTCCTCCTGTTCCTTTTTTTTCTTTTAATTCAGTGCAGTTAAAACTCTTCTCCTCATTCAGCGTAGCTCCGTTTTAACTACTTGTCCTTCACCAACCACAATGAACTTTTGACATCGCTCCCATACCCAACGATTGCACGTGAGACCCACTTGGTCTCACGTGCGACCAAATTGGTCGGGTTCGGTCCCAGCGGACTTAAGAGAAAACCCTTCAAATGGCGAAGTTACCATGGGTTGACTTTGACCTGATTTCACATGACTTCACTTGAATATTCGTTTTTACTGAGCTTGACTAGTCACGACTAAAGTTAAGGGTTTTCGCAAGCGCGACTGCAGTCAGCGCATGACCCAGTCGGACTAGAGTCATGACAACACTGTACACTGTTAGCATCAACCACACGAAATCACTTGACGCAACTCATGTCATCTCGCATCGTGAGCCCCTCAAGTCCCAGATTGACACCCTAAACCTCAGCGTGCCCATCAAATACGTCGCCGTGTTCACTACCACCACTACTCAGATGTCCTCACCCAGGCTATCGAAATAGTTGCTCCGCGTGGTCAGATAGACCTAACCGTGCGAGGCCTGCCAAGCTTGTACGACGGAATGGGAGCTGGCCAGAGGAAAGGTTTACCAATGGGGATTCATTTTCGCAAAAGTATGCATCATACTCCTGGCACGCTCACCCCAAAGCGACGAATTTTTCTCGAAACAGGATAATCAACAACTGGAATATCAACTCACACTGGAAGGCTTTCACCAAGATGGCTTCCCTTGGCGGCATGAGTAAAAGATCAAGTCTATCACCATCAAGTGCTGCGATCTCGCCCACACGTATACGTGTAAGCCCCGACATTATCCCCCCCCCCTTGAGATTGGTTACATTCAAATGCAGTGATGGAGAACGGTCAAACGGTCGCCAAATTCGTGCTCAAGGTTGCCTGCCCCAAGTCGCGTTTCAGTGATTTTTTACTCACGAGTGGGGGAGGGGCGGTAGGCAACGGGAGGAGCCACTCATATGTGATTAGATGAGATGGTTTTCAATGGTACATGCATGCGATATTCGCCTTCAGTGCAACATTCAGGATATCCACGCTAACAACATCATCAATAATAAAATTGAGAAGCATTACTGTCCAGTAGTGGTATGTCGGGATTCAAACCCACGTTTTCCGTATCGAAATTATAATTATTACAGTAATAGCATATCGGCAATTTGCTCCATATGTCGCGATGCCTTTTCAACGTCTCTACAATTACAAAAACCTAAAACCTTTACTTTTTTGGGGCAAAGAATACAACCTCCAGGTACTATGCAGTACGCTTTCGGAACAAAACGTGGGCATTCCTATTCGGAATGCAATGCGACCCGTACCATTCGTTAGGCGGTCGCACACCCGCTTCCCGTAATTTGACGTCATACGAGATGACGACATGGGCTAGCATCACCTTGAGTTCGTTGGCCGCCAAGTGCCTGCCAGGGCTGTGGAAGCGCCGAAGCACCAAAAAGGCGTTTTGTGAATCATTTTGTGTTTTTGGAGGATGGTGATCTTAACAACAACGACGTACCAGGCGTGCTTTCCGAGACCCCATGTGAGAAAAGACTGACTCGCGGTGACCAATTGGGCATTTGCACCATGCACGTTCGCGTTCATGAAGCGAAACGGGTCAAATACATCTGGGCGGCCGTAGATGTCCTCATCGTGATGCATAGCGTATAGCGGAGCGCAAAGCGTGGTCCTGGCAGGGATAACAGTACCGTCCGAGAATGTGAAGTCTTTGAGGGATTTGCGCAATAGAACAACTGCAAGAAAAAGAAAAGAAAAAAAAAAGTAAGTCGGGGGAAATATTTGAATTCGGTGATGGGAAATGTACCGCTCCCGGTCCCATTCAATCTTTGCGACTCCTTCAAGAAGCTGTCGATTTTGGGCATCCGATCCACGGCCGCCTTTGTCCAGCCATGCTCCTCCACGACGGACTCAACTTCCTCCCGCAATGACTGGGCATATTCCGGGCTGGCGGCTAGGTGGTACAATGCATGCGTAAAGGACTGATGGTGAAAAGTATTGTGAGCAGGATATAATAAATGAAAGTGAGTCTGGAAGTTTCGTACCATGGAGGTGGTATGGATGGCGGCAAAATTTACCGACAGAAGGCGCATGGCCATGTCGTGTAGTGTTCGCTGGTTGCCCGCAGTTGCATCCAGCATCCACATCAAAAAGTTATTCTGACAAATGCGTAACGCACACATCAGCGACGGAAGTGAGCAAAGCCCGCAGAATTTTTTTTTTACCGGTTTATTAGGCCAATCTTTACCGTACTCTGCCTCTTTCCGCAGGTACTCTTCAAAAATGGGGGCAAGATGCTTTGCCGTTCGCTTGATATACATAGGGAGCTTGGTAATATATGGGCCAACAAACCTATTGACAGGCGCAGATTAAACATGTGTTCTTGGCTGAACAAGATATGAAAATAGAAACGTACGGCCGTAAAAATTTAGGAAAGACGTCGAGAATAATTGCAGTTTTCAATACATCGATCGTGAATTGCGAATTTATAGCTAGATAATCGGGATCCCGACCTATGGGATTCATATTAATTTAAATGGCCAGTCGAATCGTTGTTAGAAATCGTCTCACATAATGGAAGGCCTACGAAAAGCCTGTTGCTCGTGCGACATATAATCTCCAAGACCGCATTAGCCGCAGGTATAGCTTTCCAATCTGTTCCAATGATAATAAACGACGGTGATCAGACATTGGAAAGGAAATAAAACAAAACAAAGATAACGCACCACAGCTGTCGAGAGAAAGAACACTGTCGAATGATTCCTTGACCTCGTCAAGAATGTCGGGGAAAAATTCTCCCAGATTTCGGGTGAGAGTGGTTCGAACAATGGAGACATGAAAAGGGTTGGCAAAGGACTCCTCGCCTAATGTGTATTTCGTATGTCCAATCTGCGGAAATCAAGAAATGAACAACTGCATGAAACAATATCTCTCAATTGAAGTCACCTCGTCAAGAGCTTCGAATAGGTTGAGATGATCGTTGCTAGCTTTACGAATATCTTCTACAGACTGGCGACCACAACAAAAGACCATCCAGCGATCTTTGAGTGCTACTTTGAAGAAGCCATTTTGGTACTGGCGGAGTCGTGAGCAATGATTAACGTGACCAACGTTAATAAAATGCACCTTTTTACAACCTTCTATTGTCACTCTTCGGCTTTGAAGTAGATACCTTATTGCTCCTAGGTAGGATATCAGTGGTCCTGATGGACCAACGGTAGGGATGTGACCCAGCTGCAAATAAATAACACTCTCAGAAATATCGCGAGACAAGGATGTTGAGTGAAAACGCACATTTGGGGCCTTCGCCCAGACTCTAACAAGCAAGTAGAGGAGAAGGAAACCTGCAATTTCATAAACTAAAAGATGGGACATGTCGAAAGCGCAACAAAATCAGTTTACTGACTGCGATATTTATACTAGGTAGACGAACAGGGTCGTCTGCCCGTGTAGTCCCTGCCAAAGAGAAACATTGAACGGCCATCTGTGTAGAGGAACAGGGTCGTCTGCCAGTATAGTCCCTGCCAAAGAGAAACACTGAACGGCCATCCGTGCCATCCGTGCCATACGTGATTTGACAATTCAGAGCCTACGTTATCCGTGAGTGCGAAGGGTAGAATGCCGTAAGACTTGATACTCAACAGCAGAAGCCTCCGTCAAACCAGTGTTTGAATGTTGGGATAATGCCGCCGTTTTTGTTAGAACTCATGGCAGATGGCAGAACATGTATGTTTTTTTACGATACAGGCCATGGGCATTGTGCCCATTCTGGATTCATCTCCGAGTGCATGGAAATGGGGTGACGTTGCAGATCTTCAGCCACGTTTCACCAACCAGCTCGAGGACACAAGAAAATACACACCTTTACTACATCAGGCCCGGGATTGCCTTATGACGGCATATTGCCCCCACATCAATGGTTTCATAGGTCAGGCCTACAGACACGAGTTCCGTCGAGTCCGAAGTATTCGTGTCAGTGCCTTCATTTTGGGAGTTGCCGATCGATCAAAACTATCATATCAAAATTATCATATCAAAATTATCACATGACTTTCCCCAGATAGAACATCCGTCATGTCTAAACTCCTCTCGCTAAGCTGGCCCATATGGCACTCAGTGGATACAGGGTTTGCCTCGACTTCGAACAGCAAGCCACTGAAACACCTCTCATTCACGCACGAATCCTAGGCTACTTGATTCTCCAGCTCGGAGGTCCAGCTCCCTCCGAGAATGCGCGTCAATGATGAGATCGTCAAGTGTATTCACTCGAAATCACTCCTGCAATCATGATTACAATGTCTTGTCCGACCTTGGACACTCCATTCGTCAATGTAAGTGCTCCTTTAGGGTGAACCTCGCCCTCAGTCAAGAAGTTCAGGGCGGACACCAACCACCCGGATCTGGAGAGGGTGATTCAAGAGGCACCGAGGAGTCACGCGGAATGCGGAAGCAAAATTTCATTATGTTCCGCCTACGTCAATGTAAGTGCTCCTTTAGTATCAAAGAGATCTGGGGTGAACCTCGCCCTCAGTCAAGAAGTTCAGGGCGGACTCCGAGCGTGATTCAAGAGGCACCGAGGAGTCACGTGGAATGCGGAAGCAAAATTTCATACACCCACGAGCTCCTCCAAGAAGGTAAATTGCTATATATAGGTTTCTACTGCTACCACGGAGCTAATCCTTACCCAGGGAGCCTCGGTATTGGCGGTCTTGAAACGTTTCGGTTACAATGTCGAAAGCCAGAATGGCCCTAAAGTGCATTCCCTTTATAATGTCTTGACAATGCAACGCGATGTACACGACAGATTTGACCGGTTGGATATGTGGTTCGAGGGGACAGTGAGTGTTGTGCTCGTCACACATCTATGTCCCAATTGACTGCTCCGGCACCTAGGAAATCGCAATTTGCTACAACGTAAAGACCACCAGCAATGTGTTCCGGGTACCTTCCTACAAAATATCCTGACCTCCCCTCTCCGAAGCTTCTGGCCTTGCATGCGGCTTGTGCCAAGGTTGCACACCTCTCGGGTGCGGGCGAACATATAGACGAGCTTGATCGCGATGGATAATTTGGGTGTATTAGCGTTCGATGGAGGTTCATCTGTTGTCCTAGCCCATACCCTTTTGAATAAATTGACTCATCCTATCGGAGTGGCGCATACATCTAGATATAGACCGGAGAAACGGGAGTCCTCTTGTTCAGTCTTTTCGTCACTTGAGTTGGAGGATAAATGGAAAGTGAAGTCGACATGTTCTTACTGCAATAACCAACGATCTCCAAGGGACCGCAGTCGACGAACACCTCGTTATCGAACCCCGCATTCTTCAGCACCTCGACCTCCAGCACAGACCTCCCCGCATTCTTCCCACCATCTTGGCAGTTTAGAAATCTGATCGAATAATAATTAGTCCAAGTGAGGGTGGAATTGAAAGCAGGGCTGACCGCAGCTCCTCATCAAGCAGTAGCCAAGTCCAACGACATCACGTGTTTGTTATGACGAAATCGCGTGGTCGACATAAGTTTTGTCCATTTTAGTGTTACACCAGACTCAATTTGCCTGTAGCTTAAAATACACTACATTTCTGGGTATCTCATACAGAGAGAACTCGAAGAGAATGATATTTTATAAATTTCCTCCTCCTACACCCTAAGATTTGGAATACAATTGAAGGCAAGAGACAAGCCTCTCTAAATCATGGTATTTTTCAAACTGGTATATGTCCAAGATTTTAAGGTATGGTCAATTAATAAAAGTTGGAGCTTGAAAGATTCTCTACAACTTTTCTTTTTACACTATGGAAAAATATCAAGTGGTTGCAAAGATATAAGATAAAGAAAATAGAAATTTTTGCAGGTAAGTGTAAGCTTGTTTGGCCATCAGCATAATCTGTTAAGATTTGCCTTGTATCTCAGCAACCACTTGATATTTTTCCATCATGTAAAAAGAAAAGTTGTAGAGAATCTTTCAAGCTCCAACTTTTATTAATTGACCATACCTTAAAATCTTGGACATATACCAGTTTGAAAAAATACCATGTTTTAGAGAATCTGGTCTTAGGAGGAAATGCATAAAATATCATTCTCTTCAAGTTCTCTTTATATAAGATACTCAGAAATGTAGCATTTTTTAAGCTAAAGGAAAATTGAGTCTGGTGTGATTAACATGGACAAAACTTTTGTCAACCATCTGTACAACCATTTTTGAAAACCTTGCTCACGGTTTCAATTTGTGTGCAAATAAAATAAAATAAATCAAAATAATCAGAAAAATACCAAAAATCCTCCCAGCACTTGTAGTGAATGGCATGGGTAACCCATGGGCACAAATGGCTGTACCCGTACCCACACCCGGTGGACCTGTGGGTATAAACCCAGTGGGTTTACCCGTCATTATTTTGAGTCCTGGAACAGCCCAAACAGTCAAGAATTGGCTGAGATATTGTCAAAACAATCAAGGAGCATTGTTTTGACAATATCTCAGTCAATTCTTGACCGTTTTGGCTGTTCTAGGACTCATTTTAAAGCTGGCGGGTAGGAGAAACACTACCTGTACCCGTACCCGCACAAACCCGCATGGGTTACCCATACCTGTGCTATTCACTAAGCACTTGACAGCCATCCTCCTCAATTCATTTCATCCTCTGTAACATTCTTTCTTGACGCAGAACCTCTTAAAAGGCCATAATGGCCATCCACTCGTTTGGGGAAACTCCACAAACATCAGGGAAGGATTGTGATCTAGATGGTGGAATCTGCCAAGAAGCCATCAATGCATCCACAAATCATGATGATTCTCCCTCTCAGACATCCATGAGTGATGAGGAATCACACGGAGAACAAGGTGCAATGATCTCACTGCTACATTGACTTGTCATCCACTGACAAAGTGTTTGCAGGAGACAGACACAACCCGAGCCCGAGCCCTCTAAAAATCAAACTTAAATGGTGGCTTTTGTGTTCTGAGGAGGAGCAAGGCCCAAAGCATAAACGTGGCTGGCCCTGCAAAAGTGACCAGGCCAGTGGCAATGAGCCTGTCATTCAGGCTACCTTCAACATGTCGTATTACATTGAAGTCCCCATGGCGCCAGTTTTTCAGCAGGGAAAGTCATGAAAAGGAAACAAACTTGTCCCCCAGGAGCCATGCAAATTTGGTCCCCAATTTATCCATCAAGGCATGACTTGGGATCAATTGCACAGTGTGGTTGCAACTCTCTTGTCAGTTTCCCAAGAACAACTAGATTATACCTCATTGACTTGGTGCTGGAGTCAAGCGAAGGCTGGAGGGTTTCCTCTGACTGATGGAAACAGCTTTCAAACCATGCTTTAGCAAATCAAAGTATTAAAACTTGGCTTAGCAGGTATTATCTTGCTGACAGTGGCTCCACCAATGCAGCCCGCTGTGTCCATCCCTGTAAGCAACATTCATATGCATTGGTATATTGGTCATCTTTTGACATTGCTAAAATCAGCCGTGGGCCAGCACACCAATGCCCAGCTATGATGACAATACTCTGCATACCGTTATATCATATTCAGATACAAAATTATCTCTTGATGTTCAGCTACAGCCTATTGTTGAGAGACAGGAAGAATTATATCCAGTGGGCCTTTGTGAAACACATCCAGAACTATGGTACTTCCATTTTATGAAGAATGATTGGCATTTTGAGCTCAATGTGAACCATCTGAATGTATGGGCTCGTGCAATAGTGAGTTTAGATTATTTCTTGATAGGAGTCACTCTCATGATGGCTTAGTTTCATAACAACACTGACTATGACTGTATTCTGCTTGCTTCAAACTTTTTTCAGGAGAATCAAATGATTGGATACAAAAAGACATCAAAGCTAGTGGCTCCACCAGCACCTGCAGCTCTGCCTTCACCTGTCACCCAAGTGCTGACATCACTGCCTGCGTGGATGGCTCAAAATCCCTATCAACAATTTCCTGCTATGTATCTGCCTGCATAGGGTTTTCCATTGCCTGGGCTCTTTGGCTTTCCCCCAAATGTGTCCATAATGAATCCATCTCATGGCACATATGCTGGATACGGCAATTCATCACAAAACCCTCCATCATCTCCACCACCTTCTTCTCGTGATCTCCAGAGTTGGTGTACTGAAGTAGGCCTTGGTGATATCGAGCATGATGGCCTGGAGAATCTGGGATATCAGGTTGGAGACAAGATTACAGATCTTAATGATGAGACAATCAAAGCGGCAGGCTCCAAGCCATTGGACTAGCAGTGTGTTCTCCGAGCTGAGAGTAAGTACAGGAAGTGCATAAAGGCAAGGTGTGCTCTTTAACTTTAATATACTGAATCATCTGCATTTTTTCCCCCTCCAAAACATTGTGTATATAATGATAATGACTGTGAGTCCTTTTATACATATCCACAGTCTTTAAACCAAGCTTCTGCTTTCTCTGGTGTGATGGCAGCCATGCAAGCTTCTAATAGTTCAAGTTCAGGAAACTCTGCATCTTCAAATCACTGCCAATGGTGTTTGAGATATTTTTTGACTTGAATATCAATATCAGTGTGGTGAAAATTCTCAAAATGACCAACCACACCTGTATTAAAACACTCTTCTATCGGATTGAGGTCTGGGGAATATGGTGGGATAAATAACAGCCAACAGCCTGTAATCAGGTTTAGTATAGATTAAATCTATTTCAATAGACTTACCAGCTGCTTCAACAGCCACCCAAAGAGCCTCACTCTTGTGTATGCTACAATTATCCATGACTAAGATACTTTGAGGGTGAGGATAAGGCTGCATTTGAGGTAACTGAATCAGATTGTTAGCATGCATGTTAATGTGGCACTGGCAATAACAGACCACATCATCAACAACAAAATCAAAGAACACACCACCATCAATGGAGCCAGGAACAATGTGAATGGCTATGTTGCCTGGCAGCGACAATGCAGGGAGAATACTCCACCGATCACCATGTTCAAATGGTGCCTCCTCGATAGCTCATTCCCCAGCTGGTGCACATCCATATTTTCGATGGAATGTCTGCCCATCCTTGCTGGATTCATCAAGAAATACAAATTGTTCTTGAGTTAAATGATGGTGTATGGTCCCATACCAGGCTGCTCATGCCTCCTCATGCCTCTGAGTTGTGTAACACTTTAAAACTTTATATGTCAACCCCACATTAATGAGGGTTTTGTGCAGTGCAGAAATCGAAATCGGAATGTCATGGTTGAGAGCAAGCCATTTGGCAATCTTGTCCAGATATAGAGAGGGTGTCTCGTTGATCAGCCCTGTATGTCCTCAATTACAGCGGTATTGAGAATATGAACATGTCCCTGATGTATAGGCTGCCGAGAAATCAGTCCTGTTTTCTCCAAGTTGTCTTTCCAATGTGCCAGGCTCCATTCTGACAAGCCAAGAACCTCTGCTACAGAGGCCATCTCCCACCCTTCCAGCAGGAGTTCCAGGGCCTGATATTTCATGTCAGCGCCAATCCTGCGATGAACTGAGAAGGAAGGGCCCTTCATAAGCAGGAACTAGAGGCAGGAGGGTGAGTTTGAGGATTTTTAGTATTTTTCTGATTTTTCAATTTATTTTATTTTATTTGCACACAAATTGAAACTGTGAGTGAGGTCTTTGAAAATGGTTGTATTGGTGCAAGGAACCTGTTTCCGGTCCCATGTTCTCGCTGTCCAGGAGCAAGACTTGGAAGACCTTCAATGAGTTGTTGATTAGTGTGGGATGAGGGTGAGGAGGCTGTAACTGACTTTTCCAGTAGTACAGCACGAGAGCTTCAATGGTATAATCATGCCACTTCAGTTGTTTTCTTGAAAACGGAGGAGTAAAGATGTCTGCAGCGCTGCTCTGTAAGTCAGAAGCAGGTGCCCAGGACTGATCATTATGAAGTACATGGCTGCGTAACCAGTAAGAACAAAGGGAAGTGGTAAAGGGTGGGAAGAATGAGAAGATACAACTAAAGAATGATAAGTTTAAAATGTGAGATGGGTAACCGCAAAAGATAGCTAAAAAACACTTACTCTCGAGGGAAGACTGCGGTCCTTGATGAGAGGACAGGAGTTCCCTCGAGGAATATAAAGGGTGGATAAAAAGGAGGAGAGTGAGACAGTGCGATAAGCATGATGGCAAGCGGTAGATAGCTGAAGTGGGAGTACACAAGGGACTCTAAGGATTAGCCAGTGAATGGCTGAGGAGTCAGCAGTGGTGACCCGACATTCTGCGGAGTTTCTTCAAGTGTGATTAGACTATAGTAAATATATTATTTAAACCCAACTAATCACGCCATTTTAGTTGTTTTCTTGAAAATGGAGGAGTAAAGATGTCTGCAGTGCTGCTCTGTAAGTCAGAAGCAGGTGACCAGGATTGATCATTATGAAGTACATGGCTGCATAACCGTAAAAAGGATATTGTGAAAGAATTTTTTTTTTTGTGGGGTGGTGTACCAAATGATGGGAAGAAAGTGAAGTGAAGTGATGGGAAGCAGCCAAAAGGAGAAATCAGCAATGAGCAAAAAGTAAAGTGGCCTGCAAAGTCAGGTGGTGGTGGACATAGGTCTGCAAGGCTCCAGAAGCCCAACAGCCAATGCTCTGAATGACTCAGAATGAGGTATGGCAGTACACCAGAGTTAGCAAGGTTGGTGGCACCTCTGGAACGAAGTGAGTGGCCACCAAGGGTAGGATCAGGGCAGAAATGGCACAGCAAAATCAGCTGAGGGCTGGCCTGGACTGGCCCATGGACAGTCTAAGCAAAACGCCAAACTTTGGCAATATCTCCGGGCACTCCATTTAGAAATGGAGGGCAGCTACATGTTAATTCAGAGACATGCTCTTGACAAGATAGATGAAGGGAAGCTTTTGAAGGATAGGTGGAACACTCTGGACAAAATGCATCATCAGTTGGCATAGGTCTGATCGGTGTTACACCATATGTCTGCCCTTTGTAGTATTTTTGCTGTATTATACATATTATATTCTTGACTGATTTCTGGTGATGTCCAATGGCATATAAGTAAATTTAACTAATTGGCTGATGTTGGCAAAACAGAGTCTTTATATGATCAACAGTCATCCATGATGCTGCCCGAACCCCCATCCTCTCATGCACGTTATCTCTCATATAAAACACCAGACAAACACGATTACCTTTTGTCCGACAAATGCTGTACCGTAAAAGTCATCCTCCTAGATGGACAAGTGTCCCCGAATTGTACTGTAATCGAAGGCTGATATTCGACAAGTCCAGAAAGGCTTCCTTATATGGCCCAATTGTCACCAAAATGTCATACCACTCTGCCCATGAATTGTTGTCCTGATGTGCTGGTTTTTCCCGATTGCTTATGACTGACATTCCATTGAACACCAAGGACCATTGGCTCAATACATTGAATAGATCGGCATTGGTTTCTAAACATTGCAATGTCTCTCAGCCACATTTGTACAACTCTGGTTGTGTGATGGAAAGGGTTGCTGATATGAGTGCAATGGATTCAGTTGCAGCATCCAGCCATGCCCTTCCACCTACTTTGGCATTCGAGTCATTCAATGCTGAGGACACCACAACAGGTTGATTATCCATCTACATTCATATCAACTCAGCTATGGCCATGTTTGCAATGATAATAATTTCATCATGTCCTTGTTGAAACCATGCCAGAGAGAGTTCCACTGTTCCTGGCTTTATCCAAGCACATTGATTGTCAGCCCAAAATAATGCCAGATTGGTCCTCCAGTTCCTCTTCGCCGCGCTTGACATGCTTAGAGACAATAATTTGTTCATATGTGTCAGTGATTCTGCAATGATAACCTGGTGACCTGATTTCAATTTTGAGGTGTCATTCATATCGTGAACCACCACCTACTTGTTGAGTCAGTGTCAACAAATTGGGCAGGTACCAACAAAGGATTCGTCCATGGCAATCATGGACACTTAGTGGAGTGTTTACTGTTCTTGGGGGGATTCCAGAGCAAAGGATGACAGCACATCAGAGCAGCCTCCTTTGTCTTGTTGAAGCCCATCAGCTTTTGACTCAATCTTGATGAATATCGGTTGGCATCCCATTCCAGTGTAACTAAACTCAAGTTCAGTATGGTATTCATTATGGCAAGAAATGGCAATGACATTACAGCCGTTTTAGTAATTCATGGCAGTAACTGGATTTTTTTTCATCAATTGAGAAATTTGGACTTGATAAAATTTCCAGTGCTGAATCTTGTATCTCATGAAATACTGTATGGATTGAGATGGTTATAGAGGGAAAGTTGTACTATGTCTTAAGGGCTATCTACTCCTATCATTATATTTGGACAATATTTAGTGTTTGGTGACTTGTTGATGAAACAAAAGGTAAACCAGTACTTTTTGACACCCACAATGATATTGTCAAATTATGCCATCAAATGAGCTCATATGAAAAAGATTGTAGGGAGAAACTTCTTCAGTTTTTCAAGGGCTAGAAGTACAAATACCGTGTTTTCCTTCATTTTTGTCCTCGGAGCCAACATTTAAAATTCATGTAATATTCCAAGCCTAATGCAGACAAACATAGTGCAGATGCAATGTTGGCTCCAAGGACAAAAATGAAGGAAAACACGATATTTGTACTTCTAGCCCTTGAAAAACTGAAGAAGCTTCTCCCTACAATCTTTTTCATATGAGCTCATTTGATGGCATAATTTGACAATATCATTGTGGGTGTCAAAAAGTACTGGTTTACCTTTTGTTTCATCGACAAGTCACCAAACACTAAATATTGTCCAAATATAATGATAGGAGTAGATAGCCCTTAAGACATAGTACAACTTTCCCTCTATAACCATCTCAATCCATACAGTATTTCATGAGATACAAGATTCAGCACTGGAAATTTTATCAAGTCCAAATATCTCAATTGATGAAAAAAAATCCAGTTACTGCCATGAATTACTAAAACGGCTGTAATATGTTGATTTTGGTATGCCAATACCAATCTATCAATCAACAGCTCACAGTCACAAATAAATTGGGTGCTGAATTCCAGCGGTGGTGAGATGCACCCAATCGATTCCATTTTTGGGCTAATAGATTGCTGAAATTTGTCTCTGAGGTACATGGATATTCTGTTGGTGAAGTTGGCAATGGATCCTGATTGAAAAGAGTGGCTCATTGGTATAGGGAGAGATTGAAGGTTATGAATGAAGTTATTGCTATTTTCATATATAATGACATTTTGAAAAACAAATCTTTTAAAGAAGGAGGTCCTAGTAAAATGATAACTTGTGAAATACTACACTAAATTACATAGTCTGAGAGGGACAGTCTGTCTATGTTCTGAGGGTCATCTTTCCCTCTATTTATAATTTCAAAATATGTGTTATATAAAATGTTATAGGTGAATTGTTGATTTGAGTCATTACAACTTGTACAATAAATATCTTTACAAGAAATGCTTGGATTGACATGGTTGTAGAGAGAAAGTTGTTCTATTTTTCAAGGGCTACAAGGGCCCATACTGCGCTTTCTTGTATTTTGGACTTTAGCAGAGTAATGTTATTTATACAGAGGTTGTTTTTGTGTAATTATCCTTCAAAATTTCAAAGTACAGAAAAATGCAGTATGGGCTCTTGTAGCCCTTGAAAAATAGAACAACTTTCTCTCTACAACCATGTCAATCCAAGCATTTCTTGTAAAGATATTTATTGTACAAGTTGTAATGACTCAAATCAACAATTCACCTATAACATTTTATATAACACATATTTTAAAATTATAAATAGAGGGAAAGATGGCCCTCAGAACATAGACAGACTGTCCCTCTTAGACTATGTAATTTAGTGCAGTATTTCACAAGTTATCATTTTACTAGGACCTCCTTCTTTAAAAGATTTGTTTTTCAAAATGTCATTATATATGAAAATAGCAATAATATAAATATACCCATTTGTTGTGTTACGTTTTTCAACTCCGCAACTCCGATTCCAACTCTGGTACCCACCACAATGATTTCACTTTACCACACCTTCCTTTTTCATTCCCATTTTTCATTTGTCTTCTTTTGGACATTGTTGTTTATTCTTGTTCTTGTTCCCTTTTCTTCCTTTTTTCTAGAACAATCCAGACAGACCATGGACACATCCCCATGTGACCTTGCTGCACCCAAATAGTCACCTTGCTAACGGACATCACTTTCATTGTCTTCACTGTACAAATGAACTGTGATGATCATTGGTGCCATAGCAATCACCTTCCTGATTGATTTCTACATTGTCATGATTTGCCTCTGGAAAAGGCAACCTTCCTTAATTGATGAAACCAACATCCACCTTGACAGTATACCAACACGTAATTGACAATTTCCATTCCCGGATATATGGTTTCCACTTTCATATTCCGTGCCTACCGTTATCCTCCCTGATCATCTGATGACATTCCTCACCTGCATGCATACTCTGAACAATCCTCAATCACAAGACATTTCACTGTTCTCTCCAATCCAACCATCGCCGAAGTACACATCTTCATACTTTGACCACAGACCATATGACTTCCCAATACAGTGAACTGACCCCTATTGTGTATTGTTCACATGTTATCACTTCAATGCAGTACCCGACTACTTGTTCCCACAGCTTGTCACTTGTGCTATGACTCGAAACCTGGTCCCACATTCATTAATCCTTTTTCATCTGTAACCTTGATACCTCCCACACTCATTTACAACAATACCCTTTCTTGGATGAATACTGACATCAGATGGACCTCATTGTTCCACACACAGGACAAGACATCACTCCATGATATGTCATCGACACAGACATCATCATCCAGTACAGCTTATGCTGTTCACATGTCTGACCTCGACTATCCCACCGTCCTAGACTCCTAGTTGGTTTTTCCCCAGCACATTCCTTTGTTTTCTTTCATACCAACCTTGCCGCTATATCCACACTACCTCAAGATACTCCCTTCACCAATCCCACACTGGAAAATGCCTCTCTTCAACCTGACCATGCAATGCACTTGCCAGACTGCGCACTTGCCCATTACAGTAAGTGTTAGTGTTGCCTAAAACCGGTTGACCAGGAAAAGCTGATCCTGGTCGACTGGTTTTAGGCAACACTAGTAAGTGTAGACCCCAAATTGGCAATTCTGCATATCACATGATCCGATGTCAGATCATCTGAGTCATCCAGACCTCTTCCATCCCTCAATGACACCCGGGCCTCCAGTTGGATCATGAGAACATTGACATGAGGATGCCTCATGTCTGCCTCATGGTGAACACATGGTGTAGTTGGACTTGCTGTAGCTTCATGGTTGGACTTCTATTTACCTCCCCTCAAGACCAGTCACTATATCTACTGTTCTTGTAGTTGGTTCGGACTTTTTCTTCTTTTCCTTTCCTTACATTTAGTCTGGTTCTTGGGGCAGACCATCTTGTCTTGGGTAACCCCCATGGCTCGCAATGACATTAGACCTTGACCCTCTCCTCTTAGCAGTGTTGTCTTAGTTGTAAGCAACAATGAAACCTGCTGTTCTCTCCTCTGGAAACCCCCTCCCAGTTAAGTTGATTGTTGCTGGAGCCCACTGCAGAAGCTAGTGATGCTGTAGTTCAGTTCTGAACCTAGCGCACGGCTTTGGACGGAGAGGGCATGTGACGGCTGGCCTCTGGGAACGGTGGCGAGGGCGTATGTGAAGACGGGGGGCCAAATGAAGGGGTTAACAGGTGTGATGTGTTGATACGTGTGTTTTTGACGCGTTGGGGCACATTGGTGCATTGTCCTGAGGCTGTGGGGGGCGCAGATGGTAGGGGCGCATTACGGTTGGTCTCCTGGGGCAACGGCGAGGCCATAGATCCAAACAGCGGGCGAGATGAGACAGAAATGGGGGCGAATGCGCTGAGACGTGTCGAGAACGGGTTTTGCTGGGCCTTGGTGTGGCTTTCTGGTGATGGCACTGGCGTAGACGGTGGGGCAGTGTCGCGGGTCACTTCTGGGGACGATGGCGAGGTCATAGACACGAACAAGGGGCGAAACCAGGGCGAAACGGAGGCAGACATGCTGGGACGTGTGGAAAACGGGCTTGGGCACGCATGGACGCATTTTCCTGGCGATGGCAAGCATTCAGACAGCAGGGCTGTGTCATGGCTTGCTTCCGGGGATGATGGAATGGGCATAGGTGAGGACGATGGACCAAATGGAGGGGAAACGGGGGCAGATGCGTTGGGTTGTTCTGGGGACGGCGCACGCTCAGACGGCGGGGTTTTGTGACTGATCACGTCTGGGGGTGATGGCGAGGGCGTAGACGTGGACGGCTGGCGAATTGAGGGTGAAATGGGCGTGGTTGTGTCGATACGCGTCTTCTCAACGCGTTGGGACACATGGGCGTGTTTAGGGAAATGCAGGGGTAATCCCAGGATACATTTGTCTGTATCCGTACTCGTACTCCCCACAGATACGGATGCAATATCCACGGATTTTACCCACGGATTCGCGATCAAAATGAGCCGGGGATCACCTGAAACGGTCAAGAATTGACTGAGATAGAGTCCAATCAATGTTTAGTCTCTATCTCAGTCAATTCTTGACCGTTTTGGATGATCTCCGGCTCATTTTGAAGCCCACGGATACGAGAATCTGTATCCGTACTCGTACTCTTAAGAGTACGGATACCTGCGGAAAAGGATTTACCCTTATCCCTGCATTTCCCTAGGTGTGTTGTTCTTGTGACGGCGCAGGCGCAGACGGCAGGGAGGCGTGAGGGTTCACCTCTGGGGATGACGGAGAGTGCGTAGGTGACGCTGGGGGGTGAAACGAGTGGGAAATGGGCGTGGTCGCATCGATATGCATGTTCTCAATGTGTTGTTCTGGCGACGGCGAGGGCTTTGACAATGGGGAGAGGTCCGGGCTTGTATCAGGGGACAACGGTGAGTGCGTAGATGACAATGGGGACCGAGACAAGGGCGAAATGAGGGCAGATGGGCTGGGATGTGTGGAAAACGGTGTTGGCTGGGTGCTGGCGCGGTCTTCTGGGGATGTCACGGGCTCAGACGATGGGGAGCGGACCGGACTTATATCTGGGCACGACAGTGAGGCTGTGGACGCGAAATGGGTGGCGAAACAGGGGCGAAACGGGGGCGAGTGTGCTGGGACACGTCGAAAATGGCATATGAGGCGTTGGGACGCGTTTTCCTGCTTGACAACCGTGGAAACGGCGAGAATTGGCGTACCTGGGGGTGCACATGCAACACCCATTGCATGCTGCATGTTTTCATGGTTCCGTTTGTCTGTCTTTCGTGAGTGACGCGCAAGTGGCGTTCCATGTTGGACGTGGCTGTTGGGGCCATTTTGGGGCTTTCCGGGTGCGGATTTTCGACCGGATTCGGTGGGGCGTGGGTTTCCGAGTGCGTTGGGGTGTATAAACGAGTGAGGGGTGGTCGGAGTAGTGAAGTAAAACGGAGCCGTGAAGGGGTGGGGATGTTGATCCCCGTGTGACAGATGTGTGATAACGTGACAAAATGACAAAGCTGGCGAGTCTTGCGGCCTTGAAGGTGCAACTGGCACTAGACAATACAACTGACAGGTGGAAAACATCAGGGAGGACCTGGGAAATAGCTGGGAAGTGGAATATATGGGAAAATGCTGCCGATGGTGGCGCAATAGGCTGAGCCACTGAGTGAGAGTGGTAAAAGTACTGGAAAGGGAGCTGAAACCTGTTGAATCCCTCGCAGTGGGCTCCAAAATGATACACAGAGAGGTAGAGTGAGGGTCTCTGAGTGTGTGGTGCGAGTGCTGATCCAAGGGAGGCTCCGAGCTCTACTGTGATGGGGGAAAAGGGGGAATCCAATCCTTTTTGTTTGTACTTGTTGTACTACAATAAGTACAAAAACTAACATGTAAAATATGTGAATCGGACCTCAGACACGCAGCATGTGTATCAGCGTCTGCTTATTGTTGCCATTGCGCTCATGTTCGTTTGGCGTGGGGGTGCGAAAAAAAAACCAGAAACTGTTTGATTACTTAGTAGAATAAATGAAAGGATATGGAAGACTTATCTGCACCCATTGTCGTGTCGTGTTGAGAACAATCTTGAACTCGCAGGTTGGCGGTGCGTGGACACAGGCGTGAGCGTGGGTGTGGAGGTGGGTGGTGAGGTGGCATTAGATGTGGGCATGGTTGATGGGTGGGCATCGGTGTGGTTGTGGGCATCAGTGTTGTCATGGGCATGGAATATCTGTGAACGAGTAATCAACAATGTCACCTGATCAGACACGCTGACGTATGTGGACGTGTTTCGTTGATTATCGTCGCATTGTTGATGGTCTGTGCACTGAAATGCTGGTATAAAGACCGGGGTGACAGGCCATATTCCTTGGGTTTAACCCCAGGCAGCTCCTTAATTGGATGCCTAAGTCCCAAAATAGCTAAATAATATTAGTGCTTACATTATTAATAATATCTTTATTATAATAACTATTGTAGTCAGGTGAAATATCTGGGAAGCAGCAGGATTCCTGGAATCTAGCCATTTGGGCTAGACTCCGAGTAGATTCCCAGTAGATTCCAAGTTAATTCCAGTGAATTCCCGTGAGATTTCCACTGGAATCCCTAATTCTAAAAATTGATTTTGGTGAGAAAGTGGGAATTTGGCTGTGGAATTCCACTGGGAATTCCTGGAATCCTGACTGGGAATCCAGTGGGATGTGTATGGAATCAGACAGTGCTTGGTTACTCAAACAGGGCACTTCAGTACAATGTCTGGATGAACGCAAGTGATGGAGAGCACCCATTCACTGTACCCATCCCAGTAGTAGCACTGCTTGTAGTCCAGGGTGTTTGCGTATGTAGATGCGCCAAGCTTCGGAAGCCCAATGGCCGATCACTTGTATCAGGTGTGGTGGCACACCGCAAGCCGCAAGGTCGGTTGCCCCACCAGAATGGAGGGAGTGGCCACTGATTGAGTTGTCTGGAAAAGGTGTATGAAGTCGGCGAAGGAACCATGAGTGGGTCAGGATTGAGCCATCAGCCTGCAGCCACAGTTCTGGGTGGAAAGGGAAGTTGGCATCGCATGAACACAGATAGGGTATAACATGGGTTCAGGTTTACCTGAGGGTTCCCTATAACGGGTGCTGCGGTTCCGGGTATGGGTTGCCGATTTGGCACCCCAGGCAATACCGTACCCGAAATCGCGGTTCTCTGGGTTTCACGGGTTCCCACGCCTGACTTCGACAATTCCCCGTGTTTCATTGCTCTCCGTTGATGGGTCCAATTCATTCAGCATCATCGACCATGCTGCCCTCCCACTTCTCGAAATCCCGTCTGCAAATCCCATTCAGTATTCGCTTTAGTGTTGCCGAAGTTCAGTTCGGTCCGGTTCCGACCCTTTTTGGCGGAACCGCGAACTGAACTTCGGGTCCGGTTTGGTGCATGGCCAAACCCGGACCCAGATGGCGTCGAACCGTCTCTTCGCGTTCAGTCTGGGTTCAGACGCGGTCTGAAACCCAGACCGAGGTGGGCTCACCCCGTCCGTTCTCCTCGCGAATGGCAGGCACGTATCAATAGATACGGTGCTGCACTTCGCGAGGTAGATGGGTGCGGGGGAGCCCTCCGGTGTCCCCAAGGGATGTGGAGGGACGGGGTCTTGTCCCGTGGTCCCTGCGTGGAATTGCCGGCGCTGCTGCTGCCAACCGTTGTCCTCGTCGGGGCGGTGGTATGGTTGTGGTGGTGTTGCTGCCACGGCTGCTGCTGCTGCTGCTGCTGCTGTCGCCGTTGCTGCTGCCACTGCTGCTGTTGTCGCCATTGCCGCTGCCGTTGCCGCTGCCGCTGTTGCTGCTGCTGCTGCCGCTGCTGCTGGCCGTCGCCGTCGTTGTTGCCATGCCGCCGCTGGTGGTGGTGGTGTTGTGGCTGTCTCATGTCCGTTGGCATTGGATGGCTTGGTGCAGCAGCAGCAGCAGCTGCTGCTGCCGGCACTGCTGCTGTTGTCCTCTTCGGGTGGTGGTATGGTCGCGGTGGTGTTGCTGCCACGGCTGCTGCTGCCGGCGTTGCTGCTGTTGCCGGCAATGCTGCTGTTGCCGGCAATGCTGCTGTTGCCGGCGTTGCTGCTGCTGTTGCAGGTGCTTCTGCTGCTGCCGGTGCTGCTGATGGCCGTTGCCGTCGTCGTTGATGCCATTGCCGTTGCCACCGCTGGTGGTGGTGGTGGTGGTGGTGGTGGTGTTGCGGCCATCCCGCGTCCGCGTTGGCGCTGGGATCCATGTTGTGCCGGGTCGTGTGCGTCGCGGTCAAGTTGCCTGTGGCAGATAATATTAGTAAAGTTAAGAAGTTTTATGAGACTTACCTGTGTTCATGAACGCGACAATGTGTCGCGTTCATTGGCCTTGCGTTGTTGCGGTGTTGGTGAAGAAAACCTACGTGTAATGGTCACATGATACTGTTTACCACGAAAAAGTAAGTAAAAGAAATACGAAAAACAAATGAAATAAATACCTTAGAAATATCCGCGTTCGCGGTTTGGACGCGGTTTGGAGCCGTTCAGGAAATCCGGCAGGCCTCGAAACCCGGAACTGAACCCGCGGTCCGGTTCAGCACTTGGCTGAACTTAGACTGAACCTAGGGTTCGGTTCGGGGTTTGAACTGGGTTTGGCCAGGTTCGGAACCGAACTACGGCAACACTAATTCGCTTCGATGTTAGTCATTGCAACACACTCATGGATCCATCAGGCAGTATTTTTTTTTATCTGTGGATCAGTCCAATCTCTGTGCGTATAAAGTCTCCTTTTTCTCTATAACCTGTCTCTCATATCTCTTACCCACCATGCCCACCGCCAAAAAGACCCCTTCCAAATCCACATCTGCTAAACACACTCAAAAGAGCGTTACTACTACTTCGCTTCACAAGACTCCCTCAACTCACTCAATCTTGTCTACCACATCCCAGCCTCCCGATGATCCAATCGAGGTCAATTCCGATACTGAGAAGTCTGACAGTGAGAAGCCTGATAGCCCGGAAGAAGAACTCGGTAAGTGCTCACCTTCTGCTGATTAGAGTCTTACAAGCTTCGGATTCAGCTAAAGCAAAACTAACATGGCGCTCGCCAATCTATCAATTCTTCAAAACCGATGTCACCATCAAATACGACGACCAGAAACGTCTCTACCATTGGTTCCGCTGCACAGCCTGGGTCTGTAAAGGTGGTGGAGGCGTATGGCGT
Organism: Hygrocybe punicea; assembly: GCA_963556145.1. Classification (NCBI taxonomy): domain Eukaryota; kingdom Fungi; phylum Basidiomycota; class Agaricomycetes; order Agaricales; family Hygrophoraceae; genus Hygrocybe; species Hygrocybe punicea. The sequence continues at coordinate 5,464,049 of OY744469.1, forward strand.
TATCAGGACAAGAAGGACAAGTCCTCCACCGGAAACCTCAGACATCACGCCGAAAGGTGCTGGGGTCTAGAGGCTGTCCAGAATGTTTCCACTCGGGGTGCGAAGGAAACTTCCTCGAACAGTTCCATCTTCGCCTCGTTTGCCAGACAAGGCCAGAAGCCTGTGAACATCTCTCATCGCTCTCACATGAATGCCGAAGCACGGTACGTTATATTTGTGGCATATGGGTATCTAACAATTTCCTCTTTAGTGCTCATCTCGTCAAGTGGGTCACGGAGAGCAGGCATCCTGCAAACATCGTGAACGACCCTGAACTCCAGGAACTCCTTATGGCTGGTCGACCCAAGCTCGAGCTTCCCTCACCAATCACTGTCGCATGCGATGTCAAGGCTGCTTTTGAGAGGTGCAAAGATTGCGTTGCCAAATTACTACAGGTAAAACATCCGTTCAGACATATCACAGCTCACGAATTTCTCAAACAGGACCACCCTGGACGCTTGCATTTTGCCACCGATGCCTGGATGTCACCGAATCACCGTGCTTTCATTGCGTGGACCGTCCACCTTGAGCATCAAGGCCACATGCTCGGATTTCTGTTGGACACCGTCGAGGTGCCTGAGTCTCACACTGGAGCGACATTGGCACAGGAATTCCACAATATGTTGGTTCGTTTTGGGTTGGAGAACAAAGTATGAGCAATATATGAACTTTCTGCTAACCTGCTGATTTATCATTGCTAGATCCTGACATTCAACGGCGACAATGCCTCGTGCAATGACAAGCAGATGACCTGTCTTGCTGCCAAACCCAACTCTTTCGAGGAGTACAATGGAGTTCACTGTTTTAACCATACCGTGCAGATTTCAGCCAAAACACTCATCATACCTTTCAACGTGGGCCTGGGTGCCGCATCGCCTCTGGCTTCTGATGAGGAGGGTGAGATGTTGATGTTCTTGATGTCTACGCAGCCGTGAATGAGGACGAGGAAGGAGAATCTGATGAAATCCATGAAGACGATGACGATGATGGGGTGGATGAGTTGCAGGAATTGACTGAGCACGAATGTGAACAGTTGTTGGAGGACACAGCTGCAGTCCGTGAAACCGTTACCAAGGTATGTTACCTGCATTTCCAACAAGGACATCACTCATGCCCAGCAGATCTGGAACCTGTCCTTCGCTATCATTCATTCAACTACCATTGCTCTTCCGGCCTGGCGATCCATCTGCACTGCCAAAGGGCTCAAACCCAATCTCATTCCACGTGATGTCATCACACGCTGGAACTCGATGTATGATATGATGTGCTTTGCCCTGAGGTATCGCATTGCCATTGACGCTATCACTGCCGACAAGACACTTAAGCTGTGCAAATATGAGCTTGTGGATGATGATTGGGCAATCATTCAGGATCTCATGGCTGTCCTTGAGGTGAGGCATTTATCTTATCTATGTAGCAATGTACTCTAATGGTATACAGCTTTACAAAAAGGCGACAATATTCTTCTCAAGTGATGTAGCTAGCGTTGCTGCTGTGATTCCGGCCATAGACAAGCTCGAAAGTAATCTCAATGCACACACGGGGAAAACATACCATCCGGCAATCCTCGCTGCCATGAAGTTGGCTCGCAAGAAGATCAATTGGTACTACTCTCTCACAGATCTTTCCAGCATCTACAGGATCTCTATGGGTGAGTGTTTGGCCTGTTTCTTTACTGCTAACTACAATTTCCTTCTCAGTGCTTCATCCTGGTCTAAAGCTCGAGTATTTCTGTCAGCAAGAGTGGGAGGAGGAGTGGATCGAGACTGCCAAAAACTTAGTTTGAGACAAGTTCAACCACAATTATTTGAAGAACGTTGATGATCCCAACTCGGCATCCGAGACCGGTGATGTATGTTTGTCACCATTTTTATCGGTCAAGGCTAATGTGTGATGATGTCAGGGCTCTGGCGGTGGAGTGGTACCGAGGTACCACTCCGGGGGCTCACGCAGGACTCAAGAGGAAGTCGACTGGATGGATAGGATGATGGACTGACTACTACATCGGGAAGGCTACTGACTAGGTCAACTGTGGGAGCCCAGTCACGTGACTGGCCAGGTCCCACTACTCCAGCGGTGATAATGATTTCAGCAATATCTCTGTTAAGAATGTCACAAGGGCTCGGGATGAGTACGAGGAATACTTGCGTCATCCGGTTGAGAATGTCAAAGACCCACCTGCATGGTGGTATGACAATCGTTTCATTTACCCTAACTTATCTAGGACGGCTCTCGACTATCTCAGCACCCCTGCCACATCAACGGCGGTTGAGCGAGTTTTTTCACAGGGTCATGGTCTTCTCAATTTCATGCGAAACCGACTCACCCCTGCATCCATTCATGCTAACCTCTGCCTCGGCGACTGGTGCCGCAAAGGCCTTGTGGAGATGGTGGATCTACTGGCAGCAGTCAGGGAGAAGAAGAGGAAACGGGCTGAGTCTGATGTTGAAGAGACCGAAGAACCCCCCATAGCATAGATATATTGTCCCGCCCCCCGTCTTGCAATGAAAACCTGCGGTAATGTCTGCGGTTACCGAGTTTGATACGGTTACCGAATTGGAACCAGTTACCTTGAGAACCCATGCTAAACGGGTAAGGTTCGGGTTGAAACCTGTTCCGGGTGCAGTTTCAAAGGGTTCGGGTCCGGTGTTCTAAAAAGTGACCCGGGGGTTACCTGTGTTATACCCTAAACGCAGATAGGCTTGGAACATCTGGGGAGGCGACTGCATGAATAAGGATGTGGCTCCCTTCAAAGACACGGTCGGCTTTGTGTCCTGGCAGGAAAAAATCATAGCCATGGGGGTGGAGGTTGACAGAGTGGCATAGGGTAACCTTGTGGTAGTCTTGTAGTTGAAGAGTGTCAGGCCACACCAGTTCACCCAAACGCATCAGGGCACGGAAAGCCGTGGTGAGGATGGCAGCAAAGAGTAATGAGTCATGTGTGGGGTCAACAACTAAGTGGGAGATGACAGCGCCAAGTTCCTCACAGGTAATAGGGTGCTTCCAGACTGTCCCCACTGCACACAATTTCTTACAACCGGCAAGAGTCTTGGTGACAAGGGGGTGGCAGTGGATGGTATGTATATCAGGGTAGAATGGTTCCAATTGATGGCAGATGCCAGAGAGGTAATTGTCGACCGATTGTGGTTTAATGTGATGAGACATGTAGACAACATAAAGGCTAAGAGTGTCCAGGTTTGGGTCACGTGCAAGTTTGTGTGATGTGCAAAAAGTGATGTAAGACTCCAAAGCAGATGAGTAGGTGGCTGCTGTGCTCTGCTCAATAGCACAACCAATCACCACAGTGTGTTTGTGGTGTAGGCGATCAAGAGACCAGGGTGCATGGGTGCATTGCGTGGTCTTGCACATGGTCATTGTCATTTCTGGCCTCCCCCCAGCATGACTTGAGGGGGTTCAAAGAGTGAGATAGACAGCAGGGATGCCATGGAAGCCACTAGATCAGTATCATCATGGGATAGGGCATCGGCCACAACATTGTCCACGCCAGGGATGTGGAAAACATGTAACTTGAGGTTGAAGTCGAGAAGCAAGTCAACAGCAGAAAGGAGGAGGGGGTTATAGGGTGGCGAAGCACGAAGTGTGTTGAAGATAGCAACTAGTGTTGCCGAAGTTCAGTTCGGTCTGGTTCCGACCCTTTTTGGCAGAACCGCGAACCAAACTTTGGGTCTGGTTTGGCATAGGGCCAAACCTGGACCCAGATGGCATCAAACAGTCTCTCCGCATTTGGTCTGGGTTCAGACACAGTCTGAACCCCAGACCGAGGTGGGCTCACCCCATGAGCTCTGTTCTCCTCGCGAATGGCAGGCACATATCAATTGATACGGTGCTGCACTTCACAAGGTAGTTGGGCTGCAGGGGAGCCGTGCGGCGCTGCTGCCGTTGCCATTGCCACTGTCACTGTTGCTGCTGCTGCAATGGCCATTGCTGCTGCAACTGCTGCTGCTGCTGCTGTTGCTGCTGCTGCTGTTGTGGCCATTGCTGCTGCCATTGCCGTTGCCACTGCTGCTGCTGCTGCTGCCACCATTGCTGTTGTTGCTGCTGCTGCTGCTGCTGCTGCCGCCATTGCTGTTGCTGTTGCTGCTGCCAGCATTGGATGAGCCGCTGTGGAAATGGCTCCCATTATCCTTCTTGGTGCCAAATACCTCACAAACGATGTCCACACATCAGTTGACACATCAGCTCAGGTTCACAAGGTTCCTTGGCATTGGATGGCTTGATGCAGCATTTGCTGCTGCTGCTGTTGCTGCTGCTGCTGCTGCTGCTGGCCAATGCCGTTGCCATCGTCATTGTTGCCATTGCCATTGCTGTTGCCACCGCTGGTGGCAGTGGTGGTGGTGGTGGTGTTGCGGCTGTCCTGCGTCCGTTGGGGTTGGCATTTGGATCCATGTTGTGCCGGTGGTGTGCTTGCGATGTGGTCGCGGTCAAGTTTCCTGTGACAAATAATATTAGTAAAGTTAAGATAATTGCCGAGACTTACCTGTATTCATGAACGTGACATTGTGTCACATTCATTGGCCTTGTGTTGTTGCAGTGTTGGTGAAGAAAGCTGTAATGGTCACATGATACCATTTAACATGAAAAAGTAAGTAAAGAAATCCAAAAAACAAATGAAATAAATATCTTAAAAATATCCACGTTCGTGGTTTGGACACGGTTTGGAGCCATTCAGGAAATCCAGCAGGCCTTGAAACCTGGAACTGAACCTGTGGTCCGGTTCAGCACTTGGCTGAACTTAGACTGAACCTAGGGTTCGGTTCAGGGTTTGAACCAGGTTCGGCTAGGTTCGGAACCGAACTATGGCAACACTAATAGCAACTGTGTTTGTGTTGTCTGTGAAGATCGCTAGGTGGCCTGGGAGGGGGCGAATGTGAAGTGCAACATAATGTAGGGTGGACAGGATGGTCAGAGCCTCCAGGTAGAAAATGGGCGTCTGGGATGGTTGCGGAAGGGAGTGCATCTGGCCAGTCATTTGTTGAGGGCACCAGAAGCCAAGGCCGGTGGGGCAAGCATCTGTAAAAATGGTCATGTCAGCATCCTGTGCATCCCAAGCATTGGACTCGAGGATGAGGATGTCGGTGGAACGTGTCATCCGGTCAGCAACCCAAGAAAGTTCTCGGACCATGGTGCTCTTGACCCAAATTGGTTGTAGTTGCTTAACTTTGCTGGACATCTTCTGGTATGTCATGGAGAGGCCAGGACAAAGCATCGGGTAGACATTGAGACTCCAGTTAACCCAGCCCGCCATCTGCTGAAACATACAAAGTGGGTGTCGATGGCCGAGTACTGCAAAGTCACGAATGGCCACTATGAGGTCATTGCGAGAATCGGTAGGCATCGTGATGGACATGGCATTCAGGTCAACCTGAAAACCTATGATCATGAGTGGCGAGCCCCATTCCTGTTTGCGTTCCTCATGCGGTATGCTGAGGTCATCCCACAATGTAAGGAGTTGTACTTGTTTATGTGGCATCAATTTTTTGTAGGGTGTGTACCATACCAAGTTGTCCTCAAAATCCCAAGAGAAATTGTCATCCACATGGGTCAGGAGGTCTGTGATGAGAACCACGAAGACTATGATCCAAGTGACAAGACCGGCAAAACTGGCCCATATGCATCCGCCTGCCCCGTTACCAAAGTGGTTGCAATGGTTGACATGACGATGCCCATTGATGGTCATGACTTGACAAATTTGCCAGAGGGGGGCCATCAGCATCAGACAGTAAGCATTTTTTTTTGGATTTGAAAATGATGAGGCAGTGGTGTGAAAATTGCTTGTGAGTGCGTCGGAGTGCCATGCCGAGGTGGTACATGTTGTCCATTCACACGAAGCGGTTGGCCTTTGGGATGAGGGAGTTTTGGGAGAAGGGTTCTGTGCTCTGGTCAATGACCATGCACAGGTTTGTCAAGCGGGGTTTAGGTACAACACCCATGGGCATGTTATACATGCCTGGCAAAAGCTGGCCTCCAAAGGATTCTGAAAATTGTCCAAGCACCACCTCAGTGGCACATTGTTCATTGAGGAACTTGGCGTGGTCAGGATTTTTCAGAGGTCGGAATGAGTTGTCCCAGGTGATGAGATAGTCTATGTCATTTGTTATGGCCCAGGGCGAAAAGCCAACATGTAAGGCTTGACAGACAGAGCAGACAAAGGCACAGTTGGGGTGCAAATGGAGATAAGACTCAAAGAGGCCAACATTGATGGGGCAGGTGATGGAAAATAAATGGGGATTTTGCTGTATGGTTTGCATGGCAGCAGTGTTATGAAACTCATTCGCAGGTACATCAGGCACTGGTGGTTCATGCAATGTAGCTAAAGCGGTCGTGAGGCATGATTCAGCAGAACCATCCCACATCAGAATTTGGGCATATTTAGGCTGTCGGGCCCAACGTTCGGCCTTATTGGGTGCATTCAGGGGCCCAGTGAGCAGTGCTGCGGCATTTCGCACAGATGTGTTGGTAGGAGCATTTTCCGGCGGCATTAGGGCACTTGTTGTCATGCCATCTTCTGCAGGGATCTTTGTGTTTAGTGGGAGAGGAAGGTCCATTGTCTTGCCAACGTGAGTTCCTGTCCCAGGATTGTATCCAGTGGATCTGCAGTTCAGAGAATTCACCAAGATCGGTAAGGAACAGGTCCTTCCATTGCACAACTTTGATTCTGATCCCTTTATCGAGGCTGATGATCCATTGATGCTGGTTGACAGGGATGGCTGTGAAGAACCCAGTGATATAGCATCGATATCGCTTGAGCTCTTGGTCTCAATGAGGGAACACGAATATAGTGGCTTCAGCAGTGGGGTCCCAGGCAGTGACACAGTCCCCGTGCGTTGTAACTGTCTTGGCAGGAGTTGTAGATCTGATGGAGATTTTGAGACCGCCAAGATGCTCCTTTTTCTTGGGAGTTTGGACAATGCTGAAGAGGCTGGAGAGGACATGGTCGAGCTCAATGGCACGTCCAGAGACAAGATTGGTCCATTCCAAATGTGGGAATTGTGGGCAGTTAGGTGAGTTGATGATTGTGGAGACTGTGAACTTAATGTCTCAACTGAAATTCTCAAGAGAAGTGAGCATCTTTTGGAGGGACTCAGGCAGGAACATCGGATTGACCAATTCATGGATGATCCACGGTAAAAGATCAATGTCAACCGTCCATTTAAGAGTGCGATTGGTGTCTTCATTGGATGAGATGCTGATGGAACATTTTTTGGTTGTTTTTCCTGTACCATCGTGGATTGCTCTGTCGTTGTCATTGGTTTCGAAGTCACCAAACTCAGACCTGGCATTTCCTCCATCATTTCCTTCATCCAGGGGGTTGGAAGCGTTCGCTCTCAAATGGCCTCCTGTTCTAAATCTGTCGAAGCTATCAAGCATGTTGAAATAGGCTGAGAATGCCATTTTCGACTGAGAGTTGTCATCTGGGTCAACAGGGATGGCTTGTGTGAGTTCCAAGATCGCTGTGGCTTTGTCTCTGTCTCCTGACCTATATGCTTCAACAATGTCGATGCATCGTTTTTGGACATTTGGGGTAATGGATGTGTCTTCTCCCATAACTGACAACGTGGCAGGGGTTTCATTGATATTCATAACCTAGCTTGATGATTGTGTCGATGGGAAGTATGTCTTTGTGGACGCAACAAAAGGTAAAAAACTATTGGTGAAATAAGGAGTTTCATGAGGTGTAATGGAATATTGTAGAAAGAAATATAAGAAATAAACGCTTACTCAAGGAGATGGCAGAGCAAGACTATTTGTCTGCCAGCTCTTGAGTGATGTATATATAGGGTAAGGACAAGGTGAGACAGAAGTTTTGTGTCGGGCGATCGCGTAGTGTCAGGACACGGAGCGATGTGCTGAGACAAAGGGGCCTAGTGGCCGGGAGCGCTCGAGAGCGCGGCTAGGGGTCGTTGGGACTTCAAGCCGCTGTAGAGGAAATACGAGTATGGAGTTTTAATTAAAGCACATGTTTTGGTGTCGCCTCTTAAATATATTCGCCTTACGGGGCCCTCTATGTCCGTGCAGGCAAAGTTTCTGGCAGAAGGAATTTGTTTCGGAAGTGGTTACGAGAAACAAATCTGTGGTATAGCGAGAAACTCAGTTTTTTGGGGAAAAAACAGGAAGGGGTTTTTTCAAACTCGAAAACAGTGTCCAGTCCTAATCGAGAAGTCGAATGAGCTGCGACTCCCAGATGTTAGGAGCCCAGCGACGCGTTAAGCGAAGTGGACTCCCAATGATTAGGAGATGGGTGAGTTACTCACAGTTTAGCGGGGAGGTGGCATTGCATAGCGGAGGAAGGGTTCCAGGATTGGCGTTCCCTGCATATATGGGGCCATGACTACTGCGTGTTGGCGTAGGTATGTTAGGAATGCGCCGGAGGTCCAGCGACCAATGGTTTTTACCACCTCGAAGGGAACGCCTCGTAGTAGGAGTTCAAGTGTGGCTCCAATACGGATCCCATGTCCCTGAAAGGGAGGTATTTTCAGTGCTTTGCTGATATCCTTCAGCCGTGATATGAAAGCTGATCGCGTGAGAGGTCGGAGTCCTTGAGGGTGGCGCCATGCGAATAAAGGATCAGCTGGGGATGGGTTGTTGATGGCGAAGTGGTTATTGATGGCGGCCTCTGGATCCGATGGGCCTGGTTGTGTCGACCAGTATATATCCTCACCTTCTCGTGAAGTCTTGGTGACTGGGATGTGGAAGACTGATACTTTGAGATTGTTGCGATCTTTCCGCCACGTCATGTCAGAGTGTTTGACATGTAGGTTAGGATTGAAGGCTTTTAAAGTGGGAACGGTAAGTTCACCAAGCCGAGATACGGAATAAAAGGCGGTCGTAAGGCAAGCATAGAAGGCGGCATCGAAAGGGAGCGTTAGGTCCAGTTTATCCTTGGCCATTGCTAGGATTTCGGTGGTGACGGGTTCTCTCTTCGCACGAATGGATGTGGGGGGAGTGAGGGAAATGGCGCCATCGAGGGCCGCTTTTATCTCTGGGTGATTGGCGGACCATGGCTGGCCATGGAGAATGTGCCATGCACGGACAGCGAAGACATAATTAGCCAGCGTCTTTCCGGAGTAAGCTCCGGCGCAGTTGGCGATGAAGGCGAGGACTAGGACAGGCCCGGCTGGACATCGTTGAGGTTCAGGGATGCTGCGGAGATCACAGAACCGGTGAAATGCGAGAAGTCCTGCACCGTATCCAGCCCGAGTGCCTTGAGCCCAGGATACACCGATGACCTCTAGGATTCGGTCTAGGTCAGCGTCGGTGATGTGGAGGGTGTGTCCGTTAGCATCATGTGCCGTACGTGTTCGAGCTGGTACCCATAGCCGCAGACGGTCGCGGGCAAGGCAGTGGGGACGAAGCGGTGAGTCAAGAGGGGCCAATCCGAGTCGATATGGTTGTGGCCTAGAAGGAACTGGGGCCGGGGGGGGATTGAAGGGTGGATCAACCAGACCATTGGCTTCGGAGGGCTCGTATATCAGTCTCAAAGTCGGTGGGCTGTTTGTGTGGGGGACCAGGATTCCTGAGAGAATTTGCAATGAGTTTTGCGGTTGCTTTGGGGTATCGGCCCTCTCGGAGCAGCTTGAGCTCAGTGTCTGAATATGGTAGGGTCGCATCAATGATGAACCGGTCGAGACCAGCGGGTATTTCGACGGGGGGTAAGAGGAGGTGGTACGGAGGATATATGCCCCGGGAGGGGCCATCGGCTGGGTTGGATTTGCTGGGGATGTAGGTTGCATGGATCGAGATAATGGAGTCACAAGACTCGATGAAGTTGTGGATGCGTTTAAAGATGTCGTTGATGGCTGCATTCCTGCTGCGGCCATTTGGCCAGCCTTCAACGACTCCCATGTTGTCCCCGAATAATTCAAAATGCTGGCCAGTTGTTGCAGACCGGGTGACTGATTGAATGAGGAGTTCGAATCCCAGGGCCTCTGCCCAGCCAATGTCGCGTTTACCATCAAGGGTCTTCCATCCTGGAATGAGGCACCAAGCGCGCCAGCGGCCAGCAACGACGATTCCGATGCCAATGCCCGAACTGGCATCTGAGAAGGCGTCGAGGTTTGTGAGGTGGACAGGGCTTGGGATTGTCCGGCCAAGGAAGGGTTGGGCCAGCTTGGCACGCCACCATTGCAGGTCTCCACGGATCGACTGGTCAGCATGGCGTGGCATGAGAGGACGGTCACCATAGATGCCAAGCATGTTCTCCAGGCCGGTGAGGTAGGCGCGGCCTGGAGGGACCACCAGGGATGCGTGAAGGAGCTTTCCGTAGATTTTTTGTACATCGCCGAGGATGTGGGTAGGCGAGCATTCCCATTCATGGATTGACGTGAGGTATTTGGCCTTCTTCTTTGGTGGAAGGGAGACCATGAGTGTTTCCAGATTCCAATCCAGGCCAATGAATGTTGTGGTTGAAGCGAAGGGCAGGTCCTTGGATTTCTCCCAGGGGATACCCAGCTGGTCGGATAGACGGTCAATGTCGTCGAAGTTGTAGGCGAAGCGTTGGTCCTCAGAGGAGTGGGGTGAGTGCGATGATAAGTCGAGGCAAGGGGAAGAGCAATCTTCGTCGAATTCTTCCAGCGTGCCATCGGGGAAAACTCTGCCACCAAACCAGAGGCGCCCACCATCGTGATGTCGGCCACGGGGGGCAATGTCGGCGTGCCAGTCTCTGCGGCGCGTGTTGTATTCGTGGAGGCGTTCTCGAAGGATCCGGAAGAAGATGTGGTCGTCGACCCATTTGGAGAGAGGTGCCATCCCATGGCAGCGGAATAGCTCGGTGCCTGCATCGCTGACGGAGCCATACACTCCGGCTGATGGTGCAACCCCGAAGCAGGTGGCGGTGTTGATGCAGAATTCGTCGGCAGCGAGTCAGACGACGGCACCTGGCCATTGGGAGGGGTGCAGGGGGATCGTCCGGTATGCCTCTGCCACGTCTCTCGTGGCTGCCTGAGAGCCGGGGGGAAGGCGTGAGATGAGTAAGGAGACGATTGAGAAAGTCCCCCAGGTGCTGGGGAAGCGGTCCGAGTCGATCTGGGAGTTGATGGAGGGACTCGGGAATTTTGGTGAGGTCTTATGAGGGAATGAATAGTTTTGTACATTGCGGAAGTGATTCGGTCGGCCTGGTTTGGGTATGATGCCAAAGGGGGCCGTCTGGAAGGGGCCGATGAGCGTCTCGAGAGTTGACTGAGAAAAGGGTCCCAGGTATCGGCCTTTGGACAGCTCTTTGGATATGATTTTTTGGAATTCGGAGCTATGTTCAATGATGGAGTCTTTGTTGGGTGGGGCTTGGGTGCGTGAAATGGTGGGTATCTCAAGATTGAAACCGTATCGCATACTTTGAGGGAGATGATCATAGCGAGGCCAGATGCTATTTGAACGGAGTAGTGCTTCCCAAGCATCCGGTTTATAGGGAGTGAGGGCTTGATGCCTTCTGCGCTCGAGGACAGCCTTGTGCGCCGTGAGTGGTATGACCACATCCGGAGCAGAGGTGACGATTGTCGTGGCGGGTGCTGGTGCAGCCGGCCACGCGTTGGAAGTCGACACAGATGGGGCGGCCATCGCGGAGTACGAGGGACTTGTTGACGCGCTTTGCGAGCGCGAGGTGGAGCCCATCCCAGGTATGCGTTGCAGCGCATTCCACAATTCTGTGGGGGTTGCGACCCAGGCATACGGCGCAGGCAGAGTAGCCCCCACTGCCTGCGCCTGCCCGAAAATCCGACTTCTTTTCCGGACATCCTCGGCTGTCGCAAGGCCGGGGTGGAGACCCAGACCTCCTGCGAGCATCGGTTAACCGCTTGTACTCTCGGCTCCGTCTGGAGGGGGAGGGGTTGGCAGCGGTGCTGTGGGCTGAACTAATGTCCTGGTCAGCCTGAGTGCGTGGATGCGTAGGGTGCGGGTGCGGAGAGCATGCATGGAGCAAGGGTGTGGCATGCGTGGAGCAAGTGTGTGGCATGCGTGGAGCAAATAAGGGGCATGCATATAGCAAAGAGAAGGCATGCATGGAGCAAAGAGGAGGCATGCGCGATGCAAAGGAAGGTGGAGGTTGTCGTTTTAGATGGATAATGGTAGAGGGAAATCGGGGGGGGCAACAGTCAGCAAGTGATCTATCATTGGATGGAAGGAGGGGGGACTCACGCGGAAGTCCCTGGTATTGTCTCTATGCTTCCGATCTTCCCAATAAACCTCCTCTTTCGTTTTATGCAAGACGGATTCATCTATTATTGAGATGTTGTAGGCGCCGCGGGGTGAGGGGATGGCAAGGTGCCATAGCCGTCGTTGTCTAGCCTGGTATAAGAGCAGGGCCTTCTGGTCAAGGGGGTCGCGGGAGGACCGCATCTCATGGATCTGAAGCTTGCCCCAGAAGGAGGCAAGCATGGCCACGCGATCGGCTGGCCAGTCGGCCTCCTCCATGGCGAGGATCATCCGGGGGACGGCTTGACAGAAATCTTCCCATTTGATGTCCCTGTCGTCGAGGGCCTTGTTGGAGTCTCTGGCAGTGGCAGCGGGTACCCAGGATGTCGAGCCATCGGGTTTCCGGGCCATCACCATGGCATCGTCGTCGACTGTGGCGTGTGCTTGCATGGCCTCGTCTAGGCCCTCATTAGTGTAGTACCAGAGTTCGACGTATTGCCCTTTGTCCATCTTTTTAGTGGCGTAGTTGGACGCGAAGACGGGGGTGATGGAGGGCATCGGCCGATTCGGGATGGGGATGTACTTGGTCTTGTTCTTCTTCATCTCTTCCTTTCGCACGTCCTCTCGTTCTTGGGCGGCTAGGAGAGCGTGTTGTTCCGCGGCTGCTTGGGCCTGTAAAAACTGTTCTGCTTGCTCCGCCGCGTCGTTGTGTAGCTGATCTTGCCATAATTGCTTTTCTAGGTCGTTACCTGCAGTCCAGACGTTGGTGAGCAGTTGTACCGCTTGGGCCTCTGTCGTGGCGGCATTGACAAAGGGTGCTCAGGTTGGGGCATAAAAGAGAGATGCATAGTCCGGGCACTGGAGTTGGGCAGGGTCGAAGAGAAGTCGAGGCATCAGAGAAGTTGGTGTGTGACTTTCGGAGAGAAATGAAAGAGATAATCTGCTCTATTGAGCAGGGAAGATCTTTTGGAGTGGCAAGTGGGAGTGGCACGAGCTGAGAGGCAGACGTGCCACAACTTGCCAAATTCGTACATAGACTTAATTCTAATTTACACTCATTCTTTGTGTTTGTTAGAAGACAACCTCACCTCTCGGAAGTGGATTGGCAGGAGCCTGGGCTTTGGGCTACTTTATCGACATCATCCTTCAATTCAGTCATGCTCCGCGGCTCGAGCTTCCTAGAAAGGCCACCGACAGTGCGTGCATCAGCAAATCGGCAATTTGTCTGACAGGTCTTGGGTGGTCTGGGCCCGACCAGTCCAGACCATAAAACCTTCCGGACCGTGATGTTAGATTCTAATTTCTTCTGACCACTTCCAGATGGCATCGTCTGGACCAGACCACTTCCAGATGGCGTCGTCTGGACCAGGCCACTTCCAGACCATCTCAAGACCATGTAGGTAGCATTCCGAATGACAGAAAAAATATTTATTTTGAGCTCGCAAAACAAATTCTGTACTTCAACCAACCCCAAAAGAGACCTGCCCTCACAATACTGCGACTCGCAATCCAATAGTGATTACTTTGATCCTTGACCTAGGGGCGACGTCGGACATCAGCTGTTGTCAGGCAAGAAATTTGAAAAATACCTTTACTCCATCTCGGAGATCATCGCACGTTCATCATCCACATCAACCATCATTGCATCCATGTTGGCGAGCTTAACATTTCCAATCATACGAGCACCATTGAGTATCCTTCCCCAAGTTATTGGACCAATCTTCGCCACAGAGATGCCGTAGGCTTTCGTTTGCTTGTACCAGTTGCTCTCCGAGAACATATCAGCCGTCTTAGTACCTGGTATTTTTGTCCCGGTTACCCAGGGTGTCAAAGCACGCTCAGCCTAAATACTTGTGCATTAAGCAGCAAACAAAACCACAGATGGAGTAATTACCGCTGCCATGGCCAATGACAGTGCACCGCAGGGTTTAGCATCGATCAAAAATTCTGTTGGTGCCCCTACAGTGTCGGCAAGATGTGTGGAGAAGATTTTGAGGAGGAGCGGTGACAGATAAGCATCTGATTTAATCTGTGGGTCGCCTATCAGTGAGACGTACACGTGAATGGAATTTTCATACCTTTGGATCACCCTTCGCAAACATGAATGGTAGGCCTGGTCCGAGAGCATGTGTAGCATATTTTGCACGCCACTGCGTGTCTTCGACACCTTTAGATGCAACATCTTGCTCCTCGAAATATGCAGCAACTGCGTTAACGCCTTTAACAGCGAATTTGCCCCTCCAGTCATAAAAACGTTGCATGGCCTACAAATTGTTAGCATTCGTGGCATGGCAACTTACATAGAAAAATCAGAGTTGATAACGCACCACAAAATGGATGACGTCGTTTGGCTGGATCTTACCATGCGTACTGGCTGGATACACTGCATTGAAGCAGACTTGTAATTCTATTGCAATACTTGGGTTGTCAGTATCCCAGGGGTCATTGAGTGTGCCAAGATAGTTGCGCCAGAGCGGAACAAATTTGTCGGCCCAATGTGCTTTGATGTCGGCTGGAAGATGATTTGCAGAGAATCGTGCGCGGCCCAGGGTGGATCAGACAAGACTGTCTTCTGCCTCGACCTTGATTGTAGGTGCATTCGGAGTAATTTTGGTGATGGACTGAGGTTGTGAAATGGTATAATCAGAGCCACGAATCAGTGAAATGGCGTACCTGAATGATTTTAGATGCCTTTAGAAGGGGTTGTGCCGCAGCCTCTTTGCTCTCATCTTCATCTGAAAGACCACCATACAGATCGGCAAATCTGGTGTCGGTTTGAATTGTGGGTTTGGTCTGCGCCATAGTCACGACTCCTTGGCCGTTGGAGAGTACTTTTTTCCACAGGGTCGGCGCCTCCACATCTGTTTTGAATCTAGGGAGAAGTCCTCCTGGATGCGCTGGCTTCAGTTGCTTCGCAGCACTAGTACTAGAAGATTTAAAGATCACCGTCACATGGAATACTACAAAACATGAAGATGATGGGGAAACAACTTTTCAAGTTCGTTATCGACCTTCCTTTTGTGGACATGGCGAACTCCGGTTTGGGCCGTGGTCACACGTTCGGCCTCAATTGCCAAACGGTCAACACCTCGTGTCACCTTCTTACCTTTCTCTCTCACGACGACCTCAACGTTCGGAGCAGTTGGTGCAGGGGGATTCGTGGGGTTGACCCTCGCAATGCCACGCTTGGCAGTTGGCTGGTAATCCAAAGTTTCTGCCGGTAGACATGATTAATTGCAGTCTGCAACCACCCTTATAACGTACCATCATTTGATGCCACAGCGTCGTCAACCTGGTCGCTTTCCTCTTCTTCCTCTGGCCTGAAGCTTTTCGGCTTTGGCTTGTAGACTAAAAGTTGTGACTCTTCTTGGCTATCAAGCTCGAAACTGTATGTGCTGCCTTCAGTATCGCTATTGTTGAGAGGCATATTGATCTCTGACGATAATCCTCCCCTTTTGCCAGATCCTGCATGGTCCGCGTCTGCATTGGCGGCCGGCCCCATACGTTTCGCAAGATGGACTGTGATTTTCCCAGCCGGCGGCTGAGCTGCCTCGGCTTTGTTTTGCACTTCGGTGAGTAACATATTATCTTCAAGGTTAGCAATTCTTTTCATGCTGGCCTTCCTGGATGCGACAGCGTCCGCTGCCTTTTGAGCTTTCTTGGCGAGAGCGGCAGCTTTGTCTGCAGCAACCTGTGCCGAAGTTCTCCGTGGTTTGACTACCTTCACATCCAGCAGCCCTGGATGGAGATTTGCCTTGGTACGACGTGGACGGTTGGTAAGTGGCTCCACATTTTCATCTTTATCAGCACAAAACACGTCATTAATTTTTTTCCTCAGTCTGTTGGCGACCTTTGGGTGACCTACCTTCGGCTGAAGGCTCGAAATATTTTTTCCCTCGTCCTTTGGTTCCGTCAAGTTGATAGACATCCTGAGTAGTTGTAGTCATTGAAGCGATGAAAGAAATTGCTAGCTGGAATGGTGGGTTTTGTTTTGGTTTTTTTTCACCGCTTTTGACCCTCAAATTTCAAGATGCCAAACAATTGCAACTTCAACATTTCTGACTTCCTTCTCGGTCACCACTGTGACACCACGCTTCTCGAGCGAACGATGCGAAACTTTTCTTGCAACCTAGGGCTTTGCAAGGGCAAACATAAAACATTCAAAAATCGTTCTGGTTACACCCAGCACAAGAATTCTGCTCATCCCCCGTCGACCCGGTCTCATATACCTGTTCATCCGAGCCGCATACCGGATAATTTCGTTGAACCTGATATTACTTTCAATTATGATACTGGGGATGATAATATGGCGAGTGGTCGTGAGCAAGGTGCTCAAATTAAACGGCATCTGATCCTCAATGGTGTGTTCCATGGCTTCGTGTATTAAAAAATAATTAAGTAATATTCAGGTGTTCCATGCGATGAAAATGGAAGATACCTCGATCATGGTACACCTCCCACCACAGTTGAACAACGTCCGACCGATTTTTCACCGTATAAATCTCGGTCCGAGTTTGAGATCGCCGATTTTCTTTATCGGCGAAACCAGATGCCTGGATCACAAATTGACGATCTTATGGAATTGTGGGCTGCTGAAAGTGGTGCAGCACCCTTTGAAAGTCACCAAGGTCTCTATGATATCATTGACTCCACGACTCTGGGTGACGCACCATGGAATTCATTTTCTGTCTCGTACTCTGGTGACCTCCCTAACGGTGAAATTCCTACGTGGATGACTTCCGAATATGAAGTGTGGCATCGCAACCCACATACTGTGATACGCAACCAACTGGCCAACCCAGACTTCAAGGATGACATTGACTACGCACCTCTTCAAGAATTCCAGGAAAATGGCAAACGGAGGTGGACCGATCTTATGACAGGCAACTGGGCTTGGAACCAGGCAGTATGTTGCCTCCCCATTCAACCAATCATTGAGCACTAAAATCAATGGTTAGAATACAATTGCGGAAGAATCCGACGACACCCATGGTGGGATGTTTGTTCCGGTCATCTTGGGTAGCGATAAGACTACAGTTTCAGTTGGCACTGGGAACAACGAGTTCTATCCATTATACGCTTCTGTTGGAAATGTCCATAACAATGTCCGTCGCTCTCATCGTAATGCCGTTGCCATTATTGGATTTCTTGCTATCCCCAAAAGTTGGTGATCTATTCTCAGTATGGTACTGTTGCTGAATTAAGTATTTCATAGCTGACAGGAAACACGCAGACGATCCAGATTTCCGGAAGTTCCGGCGTCAACTTTTTCACTCGTCCCTGGCGGCAATAATTGAACCATTTCGTGCGGGGATGACCACCCCGGAAATCACACTCTGTCCTGATGGACATTTTCGACATGCGATATATGGGATAGGGCCATATATAGCTGATTATCCGGAGCAGGTGCTCCTATCATGTGTTGTTCAGGGCTGGTGTCCTCGGTATTTAGGTTCCTCATTAACAGTAAATTTCAGTACTTATCTTATCTCAAGGTGCACAGCAAAGCCCGAGAATCTGGATGGCCACACTGGTCCTCGATCCCAAGAGCACTCAGAGGCTCTCCTTGATGAGTTTAATCTAAAAATGTTGTGGGAGGATTACGGCATAGTTGGCGATGTTATAGTATGTTTTTGAGTATTCGAAGCTTCATATTTCCTTACTTATCATCATCAGCCGTTCACTTCAACCTTCCCACGTGCCGACATACATGAGCTCCTGACATCAGATCTTTTACACCAATTAATAAAGGGCACATTTAAGGATCACCTCGTCACCTGGGTTGAACAATACCTACACAATGTGCATGGCAAGAGTGGTGCAGCGGCCATTTTGGCTGACATTGACCGACGGTGAGTATTTCACGATACTCTGTTGCATATATTCTAATATCGGCTCTGATTCAGGATTGCTGTTGTTCCATCATTCCCTGGCCTACGGCGCTTCCCAGAAGGTCGCGGCTTCAAGCAGTGGACTGGAGATGATTCGAAAGCGCTTATGAAGGTATGAAATCCCTGTTCTGTTGTCATAACTACTTAACGCTTGTTCTTAGGTCTACCTACCTGCAATTGCCGGCCATGTACCTCCTCAAATGGTCCACGCTTTGGCGGCATTTCTGGACTTTTGCTACCTTGCACGACGTTCCGTGCATACCGAATCTTCACTAGATGCTATGGATGATGCGCTCGCCCGATTCCACCGTGATCGGGTGATCTTTGAGCATGAGGGTGTTTGTGCCGAAAATATTTCCCTCCCACGGCAGCACTCATTGGTCCATTTCCGAAGAGTCATTGAGCTTTTTGGCTCACTAAATGGACTCTGTTCTTCAATAACAGAATGCAGGCACTGCTCAGCCGTCAAAAAACCATGGCGGCGCTCAAATCACTACAAGGCGCTTGGTCAAATGTTATTGACTAATCAACGGCTTGACAAATTGGCAGCATCTCGTGTTGACTTTGTGGCGCGAGGGATGCTCACTCAACCGTACCTTCCTGATCACCCAGTGGTCGAGCCTATCAATCCTGTGGATATTCAACCCAATGAGCTAGATGCAGGTCCTGTTGATGGTCCACGAATTCTTGCTGTAGTAAGGTTAGCAGTACGTGCAGGTATATAGGTTCCATTGGTTTTTATGGTGTCATGACTAATAATGATTATTCTCCATAGCTGCTAAGTCCCAGTTTCCACGCCAGCTGCATGCCCTTGCAGAGCAACTCTCAGTTCCAGAGCTCCCTGAGCTCATGCGCCGTTTTCTCTATGACCAATTGCGACCTAACGCAATATTATCTGGGTCTGATGTTCACCTTGAACAATGCCCTCCTCTCCGTGGTCGTGTTTATGCTGTCCCTTCAGCTGTTGCCACTTTCTATGCACCCAGCGACCCATCTGGAATTGGCGGCATGTACTGTGAAAGAATCCGAGCCACACCATGCTGGCATGGGGGTCCACCGCGAAACGATTGTGTTTTTATCTCAAAGGAAGTAGAGGATGTAGGAATGCGGGGTTTGCACGTCGCACGTGTGCAATTCTTCTTCAGGTTCACATATGAAGGCAAACAATATCCATGCGCTTTAATCCAGTGGTTTTCGCCAGTCGGCGGTGCCCCATGTGAAGATACCGGGATGTGGATTGTCGAGCCTTGCCTTGATCCCAATGGCCAACCTGAGCAAGCTGTCATTCACGTAGATGCCATTGTTCGGGGAGCACACCTCATTCCTGTCTATGGTGAAGAGCTACTCCCTCCCCATATCAACTTTGCGAACTCATTGGGATCATTCCGAGCATATTATGTTAATAAATATGCTGATCACCATGCAAATGAGATAGCATTTTGATTCGACGTCTGCCTGCACCAGGATCTGGCCCTGGCACGCCAACTGCAACACCAACCCAGCCAGCTTACTGGCCACGACGACCCCCACTAGTGGTAGCGTGCGAAATTCCTTGCCCACACCCCATCTCTGCCCGCACCCAAATCTAGCACCGTCAGTGGCAATGCTAGTGCAGGCCCTCCCACCAGCTGCAACAGCTCCCACTAACATGTTCAATTCTCCACCGGCACACCTATCTCTACCCACACCCGAATCTGGCACCCCGGCGCAACTCTCACCGGCTCCAACAACCCTGACTGGAACATTCGGTTCTCAACCGACAAACCCATCTCCACCTGTGCCGAAATCGGGCACCGTCTCGCTGATTACAACGTCAGCACAGGTCCGTTTGCCAGCCGCAATGCCATCTTCCTGCTCTGGCACATCCGATACCATACCAACATTCCCTACATCTGAGACCGGCACGATCCCGCCAATTGCAATGACGGCCCTTTCGCCGTCGGCTACTCCTGGTCCATCTAGATCATCGGCCCTACAATGGCCTATCCTGACAGGCTACCGCCTCCTCGTCATCTTCGCTACGTTTGGGTATGGCACTGCCAAGGCCATCCTTGCCTCACACGGCAAGACACTTACGCCGCAGACCATGGAATGGGTGATTGGGATCATCGTTACCCTCGTGTGAGCAGGCCTTTTACCTTTTACCTTTTCTAACTCATAAGCTCGCTCTTTCAGTTTATTATACTTGGGTTGGTTTGAAAACCTCCATAATTCCGGGGCATTTGGTCATTTTTTCTTCCAGAAAGACTACGTGCAGGACATTGGAAAGATCATTAGACATAGCCTCAATATGAGTACTATGGTTAATTAGTATCTACTAGTAGCATAGTACACAGTATCTTAGCCGTCAGTTATATATGGTCTGACGTGTCTGGAGGGTCTGGGATTGTTGGAAAATAACTTCAGAGTGAAATTGTTCTGGGCCAGACCTCTCCAGACCGGCCCAGACGAAAAAGTCTCTCAGGACCTTTTGTCGATTTGCTGATGTGGTCCAATTGATTCGCTACCAGTGTGAGGTAGTTCTGCTAATCATCTCCTGGATTGGCCACGCACACACACAGCCAGTGCGTTATCTCATTGATCCGCTGTAAGGTAGTCCGGCTGATTGTCGCTGATTGTCCACCCACATAGGTAGTATGTTGTCCCATTGATCCGCTGTGGGGTGGCCCCGCTGACCGTCTTTGGATGGCTCACTCATACAGTTAGTGCGTGATCCCATTGATCCGCTGTGAGGTAGCTCCGCTGATTATCTCCTTGACTCCACCCGCACAGAGTGTGCGCTATCCTATTGACCTACTGTGAGGTAATCCCTCTAACTGTCTCCCTGATTCCTCGCCCTCGCAGAGAGTACGTCAGCCCACTGATCCGCTACGAAGTATCCCCGCTGACCGCTCCTTGAATATCCACCCGCACAGGATGTGCGTTACCCATTCATCTTCTGTGATGTCCCCGTTTACTGTTTCTTTGATTACCCACCCGTACAGGATGTGTGTTATTGACTCGCTGTGATGTTGTCCCACTGATCATCTCCTTGATTGCCCACCCACACAGGCAGTATGTTATTAGATCTGCTGTGGGGTTCCTCCGCTGAAAGTTTCCTTGATTTCCCACACATACAGATGGTACGTTATCCCATTGGCTTGCTGACGGTCTCCTTAATTGCTCACCCACACAGCGAGTTCGTGATTCTATTGATCCGCTGTAAAGGCCCACTTACAGTCTCCTTGATTGCCTACTCACACAGGAAGTGCGTCATTCTATTAACTCGCTGTGAGATAGTCCCGTTGACCATCTTCTTCTACACACACAGTGGGTGCGTTATACATTTATTCTCTGTGAGATAGCACTGTTGACTCTTTGATTGCCCACCAACCACACAGGAAGTGCGTGGTCTCATTAATGCACTATGAAGTTGTCCCGCTGACTGTCCCCTTGATTGACAGCGCGTGCGTTAACCCATTGACCCGCTGTGAAGTAGCTCCTCTAACTGTCTCTTTGATTCCCCGCCCACACAGAGAGTACGTTATACCATTGATGTACTGAACTAGCCTCGCTGACTGCTTTAACTGTCATCCACATAGCTAGTGCATTATCCTATTTATCTGTGGGCTGGAATCGCTGACCGTTTGATTGCCTACCCATACAGAAAGTGCATCTTTCAATTGATCCGCTGCTAGGTAGCCTAGCAGAAACTCTCTCGTTGGCCTGCCTTCACAGGGAATGTGTTAATTCGCTGACCTAGTTGAACTCTGCTCCTTTATTCATAGGATGTGAGTGGGTTATCATAGCGTGTATTAATTTATTGAGACTGTGCCTTAGCTGAAACCCGTTCAAGAAGCTTTCTATGCATCCAACGACCGTAGCACCGGTACAAGTGCTTGTTTACCCAAGACCCAGGGCCTTGTACTCCAAATAATCCGCCAGTGGATAAAATCTGAACCTGGCTCACCGTTGTTCTGGCTATGTGGCTTCGCTGGTTCGGGAAAATCCACTATCGCTTATACTATAGCTCAGGAACAGAGTTCCGGTGCCTCATTCTTCTTCTCGAGAGCCCGGCTCACCCTCCGCGAAAGTCGATTAGTATTCCAAACCATTGCTTCTCAGCTCAGAATTGGTCACCCAATTCTTCGGGAGCAGATTGCCAGGGCCTTGCACGATCAATCCGTTCTCACTGCAGACAATGAAACACAGCTGCGAAAGTTCATTCTCAACCCCATTTCGCGGACCCAAGCCTATCTTCCAGAACGTCTGGTCATCGTCGTCGATGCCCTTGATGAGTGTGGTGACGATATCATTGCGAATGTCATCAATGCCCTTGCAACGACCCTTGAAAAATATGATACATCTCTTCGGATTCAATTGCGCTTCCTCGTTACGAGCCGACCTGAACCACATCTCCTCGAGTTCTTCGAAGAGCAACATATCCCATCCTTTAATCTGTCTGACGTTAATCCCGTTGACAGGGAAAAGGACATTCGCATTTTCCTCCAAGACGAGTTACAAAAGCTTACTTCTGCGCCGAAGAAGGAGGATATCCGGCTTCTTGCCAAGATATCTGATGGGATTTTTGTTGCAGCACGTATAGTTGTCGATTTTGTTGCTTTCGGGGAATCACCAAAGTCTCAGCTTCAAAAACTGCACAATGTTTGTGATATTTCAGGACTTGATGTCGTATATCAGCTAGTTCTGGATACTGCGGCCCGGGAGGAGCTTGGGTGGGACATCCTTCAGCCCATCGTTGGCACCCTTATTCTTTCATTCACTCCACTCTCGAGACAGACATTAGCAGACCTTCTGCACATTACATTCAGGCGTCTTGTCCGTTTACTATACGCCCTTCGTGCAGTTATCCACGTACGAGATGGGGACGAGATCTACCCTATTCATGCTTCGCTTCGGGACTTTTTAACAGATCGAAATCATTGCACCGATCCCCGCATCTTTATTCATCCCCTTCAGCATCATACTATGCTTGCTGGCGCTTGTTTCGATAGCATGGAAGTTCTGCTTCAGAAGCCCGATCTTCGTGACATCTGTCGGGATGGGAAGGCGTTACTTCCTGATGATTTGACCTATGCATGTCAATATTGGGCGCAACACCTGGCGGAATCAAATTTTGACCAGCCTTTACTCGATCTCCTCCGTGAATTTGCCTCTAAACGTCTTCTGTATTGGATAGAGGGATTGAGTCTTACCGATAATTTAGATCTGGGTCTCAGCGGCTTGGATGCTGTAATCAAAGTTTTGGTGGTATGTTCTTGCTTGCATGATTGTAAAGGCAAGCTAAATTTCTATCTTCCAGCCATCTAACAGCGTACCAGATCGGGTTACTGCACTGATATCTGATGCGCATTGGTTCTTGGGGCATTTCAGAGACCTGCTTTCAATAAGCGCGATGCACACCTATACTGCTGCACTACCACTGACACCTGCAACCACAAGACTACATCAACAGTATGCATTGAAGTTCGAGGGCATGACGTTACACTCGACGTTGACGTGGGGTGCACCATTTCGAACACATAGAACCAGGTATGTATAACTTCGGTAAATTACTATATGATTATTGAGACCTTTATCGGAAATTCCTGGATCAAGATATCGGAGAGAGGACGATCATGGAAGGAAGAAGAGATAGAGATGTTCATGAATATTGCGGATGTCGATTCAGAGAACCAAGTCACGATTGTGAATTGGATATTTTGGGGTGATACGCAGTTCTCCCGCTCTTTCTCGTGATACGTCGGTGGTTCCGAGTCCTGAATGTATATTTGGGGTTGGTGTTAATGTGGACCCAGTCCAATTTCGACCATTGGCAATTGCTGAGTTTGGTTTTGTTTACCCTGTGTTACATCATTGCCATGTCATGATATATAACTGAGTTTGAAAATATAATGAATGACAAACAAAACCAAACATTCAAATGTATCTCACTGGTGAGCCTCTAGTGGTTGTGTTTTCTGATAAATAAATATCAGAAAAATTATGATATACTCCTGCATCAAGAAAAACACTTTGGCTCTCATGTTATCCTGGGAATGTTGCATTTCCCCAGGGTGTCACAGGAGTGTTTGAGAGTGTCTGAGAGTGCTGCAGACTACCTCAGAGCAGTGTATTGCACGGGTAACCCCTGTGTACTTTTGGGGATACCCGTACCTGTACCCATGAATACCCATACCCGTCACCGTGGGTATGGGTTTTGTGCCGGGTCTTTTTTTTCCTACCCGTACCCGACCCATACCCATACCCGTAGCGGATAACCCGCGGGTCTCACACTCGCGACACCGGACATGCAGCCCTTTGACCTCACAACACCGGACATGTGTCAATTGACACACGCCGTGTGAGCGTGAGGTGGGATGGGTGTGGGCCCGGTGCAGCGTAGTTGGTGGGTGGTGGGCGCAAAGCCGGGGTGATTGCGTCGTTGGACGCCTGGGCCAGTGGACGCCTGGGCCGGTGGATGTGTGGGCTGGTGGACATGTGGGCTGGTGGAATTGCCAGTGAGAAACTCACCTGGTGACCGGGGAGTGGGTGCACTACACCCCCGGTCTTTCTTCGCTTGGTGTGGATGCAAGGTGAACGGGGGTGGATGTCTTCGGGTGCTCTGGCCCATTGCCGACCGGTATGCAGGGGCCTGGGATAAGTCTTGAGCCCCGTTGTCCTGCTTGGTGCCTGTTACCTCGCGAACGACATCGACGCGTCAGTTGACGCGTCAGGGCGTGTTTGCGAGGTATGGTGGGGCCTGGGATGAGTCTTGAGCCTCGTTGTCCTTCTTGGTGCCTGTTACATCGCGAACGACGATGACACGTCAGTCGACGTGGTCTTCGTCACCGTGGTCTTCTATCATCTTGTTGTCATGCCCTGTTGGATTGTTGCGGTTGCAGTTGAACCCGACACGTCATTCGTGTGACTGAATGTCACGGGTACATGGGTTACCCGTCGCGGGTACGGGTAATCGCACGGGTACAAATTGCTGTACCCGTACCCGCACCTGTGGCTGTACCCACGGCAAAACCCGCGGGTTTACCCGTACCCATGCAATACACTACCTCAGAGTCCCATAGACTTTACATGTTAGAGAATACATTCTGGACACTGCACCTGTACCCACAGTACCCATAGGGTTGACCATGTGTTCGTGACATGGCCAACACCACACCTGTACCTGCTGAACCCACACATATAATAGGTATAACCCATACCCGTCCATTCTGAGCCGCGGTCCCCTGGTTACCCATACCTGGCATTCAGTTCAAACCCGTGGTCCCCTAGTTTGTCCGAGCCCAGGCATGCCCGATGTTGTTGCAAGCACCATTGTGGTGAGCACATTGTGGTTGTGGTTGACCAAACAGCCTGGCTTGTCATTGTGTCATCATATCATCGTTGTGTAACAAAGAAAAGTATGAAATTAACAAGTATGACATCAACAATGATATAAATGACAGAGACATAGTACCTGACAGCCAGAGGATGGGCACACCACCTCTCTGGTTGGTTTCCTGGATACCTCACAGATACAGGGCCAGTGTCCATTGACATGACAGTGCAGGTCCATTAGGTGACATCAGCAAATTCATGGGTCCTTTTTGAGGCCCTTGGTGACCTTGCACTTTTTTCAGACACCTTGAACTTTTTCCACAGGTTTTTTGACGCCTTTTTTCATAACTTTTTCACCTTTAGCTATTTGGACTGGTTGAGAAAATTTATTGGCCAGGGTTTTTTTTTTTTTTTTTTTTTCTTCCCTTCTTTACTTTTCAGTTCTATATTTGATGTAGAGAGACTTAGAAGACTGGATAGAATGGTTTTTAATGACTGGTATAAATTGACCATCTTTTCATATCCTTGGAACCCTTTTCAACCTTGTGAGTCTTTTCTCTAGATTTCTAAGAATACTTTTTATCACTTTTATCACCATTTGGTCACTTGACCACCTTGAGTCACTTGACCACCTTGAGCCACTTGACCAACTTGGTAATTTTTGGCAGTTTTATCACTTTACCAACTTTGGAACCATTTTATCACTTTTATCACTTGACCAACTTGGTACTTTTATCACTTTACCAACTTTGGAACCATTTTATCACTTTTATCACTTGACCAACTTGGTAATTTTTGGCACTTTTATCACTTCACCAACTTTGGAACCATTTTACCACTTTTATCACTTCATCAAATTTGCTACTTTTCATACATCATCAAAACCTAGTTCTTCTACAGAGTAGTGTTGCTGAAGTTCAGTTTGGTTTGGTCTGGTCTGGTACTCTACAATACTCAGAGTAGTGGTGTGCATGGCCTGGCCTGAGACCATGAACCAGGCCAAGCTGGGCCCAAATAGGCCAAGCCTAAGAGAGAAAGTGTAGCTGGAGATGTTAATGTTCTTGTCTGTTAAATGTGGTTGTGCAACAGGATGTAGCCCATTAGAAACATTGGTCTGTGGTCTCCTTCTAAAATTGCAATGGAAAAAGAAATCGGATGAGACTGACATGTGAAAGGGGCTGATAGTGTAAGATTCTTTGCCAATGAAATAGCAGAGCCTGTTTGTGGCTGTCATTTTGCTGTTTTCACACTGTAAATAAGTCAGCATGGTACAAGGAGAGTTTAGTGGGACAAACTTCTCAGTGAGCTATGTAATGAGATCAAATAAATGCCTCCTCAATGCCTCCATTTGTGATTTCCACATCTTCCTCCAACTTTGCATTGTAAGCATCCCTGTCAAAGCACAGCAAGTCCTCTGTGATGGCTACCAATGACCCTGTTCCTGAACAGAACACAATCCCAGAACACAATGAATCCAGCATCATGTGCTCCAAGTAACATCTCTCCATGTAATGCATCCATGCTCCAGCTACCCACTCCTTTTACAGCACCTTCATGCTCTCAGAAGTTTGTATATGTTTTAGTTTGACATGACTCTCCAGGACAGTGTAGGTGTTGGAATCAGGTCCCCAAGTGAAATGAAATACTATTCCCAAATGAATTTTGCCATGCAAAACAGTTACAAAGCAGCCATTGGGCAAGTGGATAAGCGATGTCACAAAGGTATCAGTGGTTCCAATTTCTTTGATGGTGGCAGGAATTTGGGAACCTTCTGTAATAACATCTTCCTGGATCATCTGGAGATTGCCAGAGAACACTTGTTGGTTTTGGGTATAGGGATTCATGCTTCTCAATCCTAAGCTTTGATAGTCATGTCATCACTTCTGGTGAGCATGATACTCACAGCAGGGTGCACAGTGGGACATCTGATATAGTCTGGATGGGCCTCAAATGTGGTCTCCTTCTTGTTGTAATGGCAATTGTCAGGTGGTTCTGGATGATGAAGAACCTAAGGGATCAGTATGGAAGTGAAAGTGGAATAGTCAGTATCTAGCTTCAGTAAGATGATGAATGGAGTAAAAGGGGAAGCTGCCAAGCAAGTACTACAAAAATCTAATTAAGCTGGTGTAGCCTGATGATACTGACGATGTTGGGTATGGTGGGTTGGGTGTCAGGTGATGAGTGGTATAGGAAGAAAGTCACAAGAAATGTGGAGAACAAGTAGTGAGTGCCAATGAGTCGTATGATAATATGATTGTACTATGAAGTGGCCTCCGAGTGAGGGGAAAAGGGGAACTGGACTTCTTATTTTGATATGGCAGTTACCGTTTTTATGGTACAAAAATCGTCTATCTACTTTCAGTCAAGAGTCCTTGGCCAACAAGGTGATACAAGGGGAAGTATAAATAGGGACATGAGGAAGGGGTTTTGAGGTGATGGTGACAGGAAAAATGGAGGGTAAAAATGAAGGCTTATTCTATTTGGCACCCCGGGGAGCCACTTAGTCATCCAGGCACAATCGGAGATTGGGGGCGCTTTTGATGTCATGGTGCCCCCACTGATCTCAATCTCATATCATATCTGGAATCTTATCACATGCAGCTGTACAAAAGGCTAGGCACGTTCAGGTTAATCCACAGTTTTGCCTAAAGGTCGGGTACGGGGTAGCGCATCAACGACGACAACGTCAACATGGTGCCCACCAAGGGGCTGGCTTGGCAACAGTGCTGGTGATGACGTATGGCTGCAAGGATACAAAACCAGGACGGTGATGGTGGCGACCCAGAAGCTGGCAACTGCTCCCAGTTCAACCCGTCAATTCTCACCTTGGCTTGTCCCTAAAACCCATCAGCTTTCTGATTCTGCAGCAAACCAACATCCACTCACTGTCCTGGGCCCACAAGGTCTTTTTCAAGTAAAGACTTTATAAACCAGATCGTCCAAGTCATCTGACCTGGACTTCCACTGACTCCACAACTCACAATGAACCTTTTATGCATATCCCGCACCACCCAGCAAAACTCTCTCTCTTCTGAATCCCTGCTCTCTAGTTCACCCCTCCTCAAACCTGAAAATCTCTTTATTTTCACTCTGTCCATGATCGTTTGAAACTGATACAATCGCCTCATTAATAACTCTCCTCTCAACCGTCTCTGCTCCCTCTCCCCAGCTCAATTTACTCTCTTCTGGTACATGCACGCATTCTCCCACTCTCTCGCACCACTCGCACCAGGGTCCGCTGGCAACCCTATAGTGCTCTGCCTGCTTCTCTCCCCTCTCGCTCACCTCCTGTGTCTTACTTGAATACCCCAGCATCTTCTGCCTCCTCTTCACCTCTCTCTAACAGCGACCAAAGTGCATCTAGCACCCAATCTCGCAGTAATCTGGTCCCCATCAAGGGCTTTGTGCACGAGGTGCTCCGGCGTTCACACACATCCGGAAGTGTCCTACAGACAGCTTTATGTTATCTGGAAGCTATCCGTTCCAAGGTCCCTGATTTGGTCCGACACGAGCAGATAGGCAACGGTATCAAGGGAGAGGTTCAGTTGGCTGATCGTATTGCTCAGGGCGAGGTTGACATGGTTCTTGACTCTGTCGGCAGCTCAGACCCCCATGACGAACCATATGTGGCAGAAAAGGATGATTCGCACTCGTTGTCGAATCTACAAACTCACCTGACCTCGCAAGACTCTTCAAGGTGACCTAAAGTGCCTAGTCCACCACTACTGCCACTCCCTCCATCACCCTCACCTCTTTTGTGCCCTCGCAGGGCCTTCTTAGCTTCTCTCATCAAATCGAGCATGGGCAAAATTGTCCGGTCTTCCTCCCTGTGAAATCGGACGATGTGAGCGGGCCCTGGGCGATGCTCTTGAGTGGCGGCTTTGGGTTGGAAAAACACCACTACCATTGCCAGCGGCCTCCACATCAGCACCAAACATCATCATACGGACTGTTGTCAGATGTCACAGTGACAGTGATCTGATGGCAGTTTCCAAATTGACGAAGAGACTACAGACAGAACCACATATCATTGACCTTCTGTCTTCAGCCACACTCAGCATGAGAGGCCTCACACGTCGTGCGACGCTTCCAGCAAGCGGATTAGCGGAACAGATACCATCGTCTATGAAGATGCAATATTCTCAATCCCTGAAACCAAGAGAACCTCCCCTCGAAGCACCATCAACAGGATATGACACAATGATGACCACGACACCGATGCATACGACAATGATGACTGGCCCCCCAATATATACTCCAGTGAATGCGAAACAATTCGGCTCAAGTCCAAACAATGTGGCGACACCAACACTGACTTTTTCTCCTTCGTTGACCGAATCTTCAGGTGGGGATCACACGATTCACATGGCGAGCTTCATTGATGAGCCTACTGGTACGTTTGGCGCAAATGGCTGCTTCATTCTCGCAAACAAGAACTTCAAGGTGTTACCACCTATCGGGGAGGGTTTCCGCGTACCCCTATGGAACGCCTTATGCCCCCACCAACCTCACGATGCTCCAAAGCAAGTTTTTCTTTCTTCCACACCCAAATGTAGTCAACCTGGACTTCCGCTGACAACTCACAATGAACCTATTATGCATATCCCGCACCACCCAGCAAAACTCCCTCTCTTCTGAATCCCTGCTCTCTAGTTCACCCCTCCGAAAACCTGGACCCAATAACACACCACCGCGACAGCGCGGGAAGGTCGAAGGGCGTGGCTGCCATACATTTTCAGAGAAAAGGAACAATCAGCTAAGTGCCTCTGCTTTCCCCTCGCAATGCCATCATTTTTCATCCTCCACTGACATTGCTGGAGCCATTTTTTCCCTGTGCTAGGGCCATCACTAGTGCCAGTGCCACAGCTGGTACCTGCATTTCCCTGCTTGACACAATTGGCCAGCACATTATAACATGTACAACACAATGAGCTGGTGGTGTGCATGCTCTGCCACATGCTGTTAGTTCATTTATCCACCCTATCAATGTGTTCAGATCACTTATTGTTTCATGTTGCTGAATCAAAATGCAATTTCATTTGAATGATGATCAGCATACTTGTTAACATAAAAAGCTTGGAATGCATCCAGTGAGTCATGACAAGAAAAATTTTGAGGAAGAAAATCTTCTCCAGCCACACCAATAAGATGTGCACTGCGAAGAATACATTCTAGATGAATAACAGCTTTGAGTGGAGTCCCATCATGAAGAATATCAGGTTCAACAATCCACAAACCAGTATCTTCACATGGTCTGTGGTCAACTGGTGAAAACCAATGAACTAGTGCACAAGGATAAGAAACAGAGTGATAGGTGAAAGAAAAGAAAAGAAAAACACGTGCTGCATGCAATCCTTGAAAACCTTCTTGTTCTGGATCCTTTTCAACAAAAACACAATCATAGCGAGGAGGTCCATGTCGCCATGAAGAAACTGCATGTATCCTCTCATGATGCATTCCATGTCTCCCAGACAAGTCACTTGGAGCATGGAACGTTGCAACAGCGGAAGGATAAGCATAAACGCTATGCCCAGAAAATTTTGGACACTGATCCAGATCAATATCCTGACCTGAAACCTCTGAGTTAGGATTGAGCTGGTCATAGAGGAAGCGCCGAATGAGTGTTGGAAGCTCTGGCTGCCCAATATGTTCTCCAAGTCGAACTGGATCTCTAGGATAATCCCGAGCTGTACAGATATTGAGAACTATCAATTTAAACAGAGAAAATACCCACCAAGTGTTACGGTCTTTGCTAGCTTGACTTCTCCCAGACATTTTGGATGCTCATCAGCCCCCTGGTCCATGTCTTCATCATTCTCGAGAATGATATTTAGTTGTGGCTGAGGCAATGCAAAACCATGGCCTTGCATCATCCCACGAGCTGTGAAGTCAACTCGTGCTGCAGCAAGTTTGTCAAGTCGCTGGTTTGTGAGAAGCATCTGTCCTAGAGCATGGTTCCGACTGGATCTCCGCCAAGGTTTTTTGACAGCCTTGATATGTTTGGATTCAGTTATTGATGAGCAAAGTCCATTTGGAGCACCAAACATTTGAATAAGTCGGCGATAGTGAATGAGAGAGTGTTGACGAGGAAGAGAAAAACCATCTGGTCGTACACCAACAGTCCGAAATATCTCTCGGAAATTATGGAAGGAATCAACTGCTGCATCAATGGACTGCAGAGTATCCTCACTGATAATTTCACGTCGTACAAGATAGCAAAATTCAGTGAAAGCGCTGATGGCTTTGACCATTTCACTTGGAACATGGCCAGCAATGGCAGGAATAAAAACCTGATTTTATATCATCTGGCATTGTACATCAAAATCCAAATTTAGAACACACCTTCATCAAAGCCTTTGAGTCATCACCTGTCCATTGCTTAAACCCACGACCATCTGGAAAGCGGCGCAGCCCAGGAAATGGTGGTGCAGCAGCAATCCTAGTTTAGGATTAGAATCTCTTAAATGAACATCATGATTAGCAGTCACCGTCTGTCAATATCAGCTAATATTTTATTAGCTTCTTGAGGAGGGTGAGAAATCTTAATATATTCCACAACCCAATCCACAAGATGGTCCTTGAAAGTGCCTTTGATAAGCTGATGAAGGATATCCGGAGATAACAGTTCATGAATATCAGCACGTGGGAATCCCACTGTGAATGGCTATACAAATATATTAGCTTTAGATGGTTGTAAATTACACAATGCTTACAATCAGGTCTCCAACAATTCCATAATTATTCCAAAGCTCATCTAGACTGCAAGCCCCCAGGAGAACATCAGTGTGTTCATGCGATCGGTGCCCAGCTTGTCCATCAAGATCCTCAGGCATTGCTGTGCAACTGTTGCAGGTTTAGAAAGTAGGCATTACTTGAAAGTCAAACTTTACACACCGTGGGCACCACCCCTGGACAGTGCAGGAGAGTAGACTCTGTTCTGGATAATCTGCAATATATGGACCCAAGCCATAAACAACACGTCGAAAGTGTCCATCACTACATCGTGTCACCCTTGGTACTGACATGTGTGGACGCAATGGCAATAGAATCTGGTGCAGAGAAGAATGAAAAAGTTGGCGCCGGAACTTCCGAAAATCAGAATCAGCTTGGTGATCCTTTGTGGCTAACCTAGCTGTTAGAATCCAAAGCAGAAATCTAAAATGACTGTCACTTACTCTTTGGCAGTGCCAAGAATCCAATGACAGAAACAGCATTGCGATGGGCACGGCGCACATTATTGTGGACATTTCCTATTGATGCATAGAGTGGGTAATACTCATTGTTGCCTGTAGCAACAGAGACTGTAGTCTTGTCACTGCCAAGGACCACAGGAACAAACATCGATCCATGTGTTTCTTCATCTTCAGCAATTTTGTCCTGGTGCATTATATCAGCAACCTTGTTCAAAGATAACAAATACCATACCGCTTGCTGCCATGCCCAGTTACCAGACATGAGATCAGTATATTGACGCTTGTTCCCTTTGTCAAAGACTTGTTTTGGTGCAAAGTCCATTTCTGTGGCAAAGTCCGGATTTCCAATTTGTTGCTCCATGGCAAGAAGTGGATCACGAAACCAAACATCATACTTTGCAGTCATCCATGAAGGGACTTCACCAGCCTCATCATCTGGAAGTTCACCATCATATGAGACAGAAAATGACTGCCAGGGCACATCACCCTCTCTTGTTGCATCAATGACTGAATACATCTCCTTGTGATCCGCAAACGGAGGATCGGAATCAGGATAGAGAGCTGCCAAATTGTTAAGGTGCTTGTCAAGCTTTGCAGCTGACATTTGCTCCTCAGCAAATATAAATTCAGCAAACTCAAATTCAGCACGACTGTTGTATGGTGAATAATCATCAATGGCACGCTCCTCACGTGGGGGAGGAGGGGAACCTGGTGGAAGGTCCATTCCCTGAACATTGCATGGGGTGCCATCAATAATTGGATGCATGTTGATATCGAGAGCCTGAGCAGCAGGATAGTGATGACTGGATTGAGGTGATGGTGACCCAGAAGGTGACTCCAAGTTGGGCTCAGGTGAACCCACAGGTGGCGTTGGAGGTGAGCCAGACATCTCTGCTGCATGCTCAGGTGATGCTGATCGTTGTGGAACATCCTGGGGTGGAGAAGAATGCCGACGTGGTGGTGAGGTAGGTGATGGACTATGTCGATGGCGAGCCCGGAATGTAGGATGTGCTGAGTGCAGATGTTGTGTGAGTCCTCCTGATGATTTACATATCTTTTGACATTCTCTTATTGGGCACACAAATATAGCCGGCTGAAAGGCCCTGCGGGATAGGCCCATGGCATAAAGAGAACTCAGAGTAGGAGGGATAAAGTACAGCACACAATGGACAAGCAATGGCCCTGTACACAGCCGACAACAATAGCCTTGAAGACGACCCAATTAAAAAATATGGTCCGAAATAAGTGACATGAGAGATACTGAGTTGAATATATTATACTAACCATTTGACGACTACTATACTACCACAGTCAGAGTTGGTAGGTGAGCTCTCGGAGGCCAATATGCGCAATGTGCGAGCAGTGGTAGAAGGGATAGAGGGGCAGAAGTTGAAGATTGTGGAAGAGTATGTAAAACCCAGATGGATAAAGCCGCGGTTATAGTGTTGACTAACGAGAAAGAAGACTCTGCAGGGGCAAGCACAAGAGCGTCAGTTGCGGGGTGTGGGAAAGGGTGGGGTCAACCTACAAGGGTGGGAACAACTTGAAGGTGTTGTAATATCGCAACCGTAACGTGATGTCTTGAAAAAAGCTGGGCAAAGGACGGAGCTGGGAAGGCAACAAAAAGAGCCGAGCGTAAATAAGTTGGCAGTGCCGTGAGCAATGCAGCCAGACAGATGGTGTCCGAGCGTAGAAAACCTAGTGGATGAGAATGAAGTCGTGTCGTGAAAAAAGACAGGTGGTGGGTGGTACGCAAAGATGTCGGACTTCGGAAGAGCCGGGTCTGGGAAGGCAACAAAAAGAGCCGAGCGCGAATAAGTTGGCAGTGCCGTGAGCAATGCAGCCAGACGGATGGTGTCCGAGCGTAGAAAACCTAGTGGATGAGAATGAAGTCGTGTCGTGAAAAAAGCCAGGTGGTGGGTGGTACGCAAAGATGTCGGACTTCGGAAGAGCCGGGTCTGGGAAGGCAACAAAAAGAGCCGAGCGTGAATAAGTTGGCAGTGCCGTGAGCAATGCAGCCAGAGGGATCGTGTCCGAGTGCAGCAAACCAATTGGTGGGTGGTGAATTTGGAGAGTCCGAGTCCGAGTCACGGACTTGGGCTTGGAGTCAGACGCAAAGACGTCGGACTTCGGAATAGCCGGGTCTGAACTTGAAAGCCGCTGTCAGAAAACTCATATAAGACTTCATCACGGAGACGTACGCTGCACAAAATTCTACCAATTTCCTCAATGCCCCCTAAAAAACAAACTGTGGTTCCTCAAATGACCCTCAGCCTGAGGCCGGGACGTGATACAATGCCTGGAGCGCCCGACAAACCTAAACCCCGAAGGACCTCTGCCGAAGTTGCGGCCGCAAATGCACTGAAAGAACAAGAAAAGCAAAGGCTATCCGACACTAGGACAGCGGCTATCCTGGGCGTGTCTAGGAAGGAAAACGAGATGAATGATCAGGACAGGTTAATTGACAGCACTGCGGACCACCCACCTGTCAGCACGAAAATAAAGACTTCCAGGCCTGTTGCCCAGAATGCAGCCGCGAAGAGAGTGGCCGAGATAAAGGCAGCAGCGTTGGACTTGGCAGCAATGGACGGTATGTCTTGCACTGACTTTTCAGAAGCCCTATCCAAGTACCACGTCAATTTATTGATTTCAGATACTGACGAAGACTTGGAGGAAATGGTTACCTTCCCAGTGGCGGCCTCAATGGCAGCGGAGGCTCGGACAGTAACAAAGCAGGGAACGGTGGAGGATTGTGAGCCAAACGATGCTGACGCCGAGAGGGAGAGGAAGCGGGTCGAAAAAAAAGCTAAGAAGACTGAGTTTAGGAAAGAAGTCATCGCCCAATACGCCCTTGCCTACCTTGATGATGATCAGCTGCCCACCCAAAAGCGGAAAATCATTGATGGTGATGTTGACGGGTGAGCGCTAAGTCTTTTACTATGTCATCTCACGAATACTGCCATTCTAACTATAAGTTGTTTACTCTCTCATTTAAATGTTGTGCTGTTTCAAGACCACCGCTCAAGAAGAAGGGCAAGCCTGCTACTAGTATGGCCAAGATTGGAGGACTTCGTACTAACTGGAAAACGCCGGCAACCATTTCTCACCCAATGTCAACCAGTGACAGGATAACTACCCCCGAACATGATGAAAATGCGCTGGGTGGCATCAGTGATGGCGACGACACGCAAGAAAGGTTGGCCCTCTCTCAGGCTGCCAGCAAAAAGCCTGTCCGCTACTATGGTGGCGGCACTACGTTGAAACCAGCGACGGTTAGCTGTCTTTTTCTTTCATGTCCGAGTCCATCTCCGTTGACCACTATACAGCCGGGCATTCGCTCTCTCGTCAAGATCCATCTTGACAGCCATGACTCACTGGAAGCTAAGCGTGGCGTTCGCGGCGGTGAAGTAAAAAAGGATGACCTTACTATGAACCATTTACCGGCAGCAGTTCGGGAAGGCTTCCGCAGCAGATTCGTACCCCAGCTTCGCGAATTAATGGGCACCTTGGCGCCATGGGAACAGCCCACCGATGAACAACTCCGCCAAACGTGGTATGCCAGTTTCCCCGATTTCAACTCTCAGCTCAAGGACGATCTTTTGTGGACCGTTTCTAAACTGGTACGTATATTTTGCGCCTCTTACAGGGATCTCAGACTGAATGTTTTTGAGGCCGATGATCACTTGGCAGACTGGCGCAACAAATTCGCCTCGACTGCCATGAACCAGCTTGAAAAGCTGTTCATCGAGTTAGACTTGGACACACCCGAAGCCCGTGCTACCTACGTAACTTGGATGTTGGGCGATGATGATAGAAGCTGCCCATTCTACTACAAAACAGTCTCTGATGGTCAAGTGCCAATTGTATGACATTTCTACATCTCGTTTCGGCTGCCAATGCTCACCTTCCACTTTTTTTTCCAGGGAATTTTCCAGTCTTCCCTCGTGTTGGCCACTCTTTCTACCCATATCTCCACCATTTCAAGTATCCATCTTGCTCAGCGTTTGACCGATAAACCCGTAGGGGCCCTGGTGCTAGCTCTACAAGCAGTAAGCTCACGTAACTACTTTTCCTGATCCACCCAACTACACAATCTCCGCTTTATTAGAGTAAACGTGCACTGTTGTACCATCAGGACGGTGTGAAGCATATTCCTCGTGGGCCGCCCGGATACTTCTCGAAGACAAATTGGGCCGATCGTATTGAAAGAGTTGACGGCAAAGACATCTTTGTCAAGAAAGTGTCGTCCCTGCTAAAATTAATTGGGAAGCTCAAAGAGGGCCAGTGGGCAAAAATTCCAGAGAGCGCGAGTCTGTATGCCAGGCAGAAGAAGATTGATGCCGTCGAGATTTTATGCGCTTCGTTGGACTCATCTGACTATGAACTCGAGGATGGCGATGAAGACTTGGTGGCCGAGGAGGGAGATGATGACATTGTTGATGGTGACAACGACATTCTGATGGAATAATGGTGAGTTATTCCCAACCATTTACACCATATCTAATTTCCTTTTAGCAATATCCTCACGAAATCCATGCCCCTCCAAGTCGCGCCTCTGTGTCGTCTTTCTGCACCACCATCCTTTCTTGTCCCATCAGCGACTTTCTTTCACATCGTTCCTCATCCCAACCTGCTGCTTTTGCATCTAGTACTACCTCCGAGTTAGTTCTTCAAGTCTTCTACTACCCCACCATTTCCATGTTTGTGTCGCCGTCCTTTTATTTTTCCATCACTGGCACATGCAACGAGCCGGCCTCATTTCTCACCAACTTTGTCCCTTCCGTCCCCTCCGTTCTCCTGTCGCCCAAATGGGCCATTTTGAATAATAAAATTTTATTGTCGGAAAAGGGTAGAACGGTTTGAAAAGGGGGAACTACTTTTACAACTTGAGCCACTTTTTCAAAAAATGGGCAACTTTTTCGTGAGACAGTCGAACTTGAAAAAGGCCAACCTCTTGAAAAAAGGAGGGTCCTTTTCACCTCCTTCTCCTGGTTTTCTCAAGGTAGATCAAGTTTTCCAAGGTGGAGACTCTTTTCCAAGACAAAACACCTTTTCCAAGGAATGGCACCTACCTTGGAAAAGGTGGGGGAGCTTGGACATCTTCCGCAACTTTTGCTTCTTTTGCATCTTGAAAAAGGGTCTCAAGGGTTTCAAAAAGGACCCCGGATTTTGCTGATGGAGTTGGGAGGGGTAACCATGGGCCCTCACCATTGTTCCAAAGGGCAGTTGTTAGTGTAAGTAAACATAATGTAAAATAGAGATGGACAGGCATATGAATGCCTGCCCATCCCATCCATATCCTGACTACCATGGTCATCGCCATCTGTCTGTTCATGTTAGTTGGCGTGTACATGAATGCCTGCCCACCCCATCCACACCCTAGTACCTCGCGGTTGCAACACCGACATCAATTGACATCATGGTGCATGTCTGTGTGGTGTTTGGGTGTGGTGAGCTGTGATCCAAGGGTGTTGTTGGGGAGTTTGGCATGGTGTTGGTGTGGGTATGGGCATTGGCAATGGTGTGGGTGTAGCCATTGTCATTGGCATGGACGTTGATGCCAGTGTGGATGTCAGCATTGGCATTGATGTTGGCGCTGGCATTTTGCATTTTGGGTTTTAACAGCACTGTTAGTAAAATAAAATAAATAAACTGAGTAAAAGCTTACCAATAGCAGCAGGAGTGGGCACACCACTGCCTGCTGCATCTTTTCCATTGTGGTTGCATTGATATTGTTCTTGTTGTGTTGTCACGCGCATGTTTTGATGTGTCATGGTACCAGGTTTGGTTGCATTGTGATTGTGGTTGTAGCTAAAATAGAGAAGTTGAGATGGATAAGTAGTGAAAAAAAGAAGTACTTACCTTGTTTCTGAGGGTTGCTGAGTATGTTGAGTCAATGTTTCACATTGATGTTTTGCATCTACGTTTACAGTAAGGTCACATGATATAAGTTCATGCGATTTCATACATGAAAATATATATTTCAGTATCTACCTAGCTAAATAGAGGTTGTGGTTTGAAGTTTTAACTGGGGTTGGATCAGTTCCATTTGGCATCACTAACCTGGGGACTTTTGAAAACTATGTCCTAAAAAGGTGTCTATTTTATGGCAATAAAATGATTGCCTTTTTTAAACACCTTACTGCTACATTGGCAATGTTTGGCATGCATTTCTATTAAACACAGACAAATGGTCCATGCACATCTTCAAACACTATATAACTTGCATGCTTTGCTTGTCCAACTCACTTAACTTAAGGTTGCTTTGTAAGTCAACCAGCTATATTGTCATTGATAATTAATTAATGATAATTTCAGGATGAAGTATTATTTAATAATTGATAGTGACAGCCGTTTGCAGCAAGCTTGACACTAACTCAAATTTTTTGAAGTTTAGAAAAATAAAAGTAATTCAGCTATATCTCATGAAGTACTGCATGGATTGAGATGGTTATAGAGGGAAATTTGTACTATTTCTAAAGGGCTATCTACTCCTGTAATTATATTGGGACAATGTTTAGTGTATGGTGAGTTGTGGATGAAATAGAAGGTAAACAAGTATTTTTTGACATCCAAAATGAGATTGTCAAATTATGGCATCAATGAGCTCCTACGAACAAGATTGTAGGAAGGAAATTGTTCAGCTTCCTTCAGCTTCTGGTTGTGCATGAATGGTTATGTGTCTTCAAGTCATTACATGTGGTCAGTAATGGGGTATCATCCAATGAGAGCATGTGATCAACCCAAGAGTTTGGTAACAAGGTATTTCCAATCAGAGCATGGGACTTGGCACATCTTCATGGGAATGTAGTGATGAGTAAGGTATCACGTGCTGTCAAAGCAAAAGACAGGGGCAAAAAGGTGAAAATCATAACACGAACTGGAAAGAATGGATTTCAGCGTTGCAAATAGACTGTCCATGGGCAGGGCCATGACCCTCTGGCCCTGCCCTCCCTTCAAGGGCCAAGGGCCAAGTCAGTAAACAGCTGGCCCTGGCCTGGCCCTCTCAGATGTCAGGGGTATAAGTATGTGGTTTAGCTTACTGTAACCATGCATGCTTTAGCATTTCCCCAAACACCAAGCTTATATAGTTAGTTCCCATAGTTGGAGATCCTTTTAGCCTTGGGATCCCCACAGGTTCGTAACTCCATAGTATAAAAAGCTACCAAAAATGGCTCATGACTATCTAGCTATACCTACAACTTGAACCTGTATAGCTGAGCACATCAACTGATGATCCTTGATAATTCAAAATGAAGAAATTCAAATTTAGTGGACTACCAAAGCTACAAGCTGGATATACAGATACAAGGCATGGTATGGAAGGAGAGCTTATGAAGAAATATATTGGAGATTTGACTTTAATAATGACTGTGTAGATTAAAATACTGTTAATGGAGAGTATGTATGGACAAACTTTTGAGATAGAGGGCCAGGGTCAGGGCCAGCAAAATCAGCTGAGGGCCAGCCTGGACTGGTCCATGGACAGTCTAGTTGCAAATAAGATTGGAATAGAGGTAGTAGATTGTGTCAGAATGAAATAAAATATACAGCCTAGGATTTGTCATCAATGCCACCCCACAGGGATGGAATCTGCCAGTAACTCCTTGTTATTAGTGCTGTGCTTGGCCTGGCCAAGCTGAGCCCTGATAGGCCAGGCCAAGCCAGGCCAAGCCTCAGAGGATATTCGGGACATCCTTCAACACAGTACCCTTATTCTTTCATTCACTCCACTCTCGAGACAGCATTGGCCAACCTTCTGCAGATAGAATTTGAGCGTCTCCACCGTTTGCTAGGTGCCCTTCATGCAGTTATCCATGAACAAGAAAAGGACGAGATCTACCCCATCCAT
This sequence comes from Hygrocybe punicea, assembly GCA_963556145.1. Taxonomy (NCBI): domain Eukaryota; kingdom Fungi; phylum Basidiomycota; class Agaricomycetes; order Agaricales; family Hygrophoraceae; genus Hygrocybe; species Hygrocybe punicea. The sequence continues at coordinate 5,504,485 of OY744469.1, forward strand.
GCATCGCTTCAGGACATTTTAACAAATCGAGACTGTTCCACCGATCCCCACACCTTTATTCAACCCCTCATTATCATAGTATACTTACTTACACTTGTTTCGAATGCATGGAACTTCTTCTAAAGAAGCCTGATCTTCATGACATCTATTGAGATGGTCTATGCATGTCAATACCTCCATAAATTTGCCTCTAGCTGTTTTCTGTATTGGATAGAGGTAGTGCAGTTTCAGCTTGGCTTGGCCTGAAAGCTGCAGCTTTGGCATGGCCTGAGGGGCTCCAGCTTCATGAAACCTCAAGCCAGGCCAAAGCTCTCAGCCACAGCTTGGCCTGGCCCAGGCCATGGTTTTCCATCCCAAATCATACCTGCGCCCATGTACACATACCCTTGTCGGGTACATCAACTTCACCCCATTTACCATGAAACTGTGGTTTTTATGTGGGGTACGCTGTTCTGGAGAGTGAAACGCGTCAGGATAGACATGCTCAGCTCTCCAGGTCCTTTCACACCTCACAAACATTGTGCACATGTCAATTGACATGAACGTGCATGTTTGTGAGGTGATTTGAAGGTGGTGGGGGCATGTTGTCATGGAGCATGTGCCCACATCATTTGGGGGTCCAAAGATAAGGCGATCGTCATGGTCGAGGTTGGTTGGTGGTGGTGATTCTAGTGTAGTAGTAGATCATAGATTATATTGAAAAACATATCTTTCGGACACCATCCCATTCGCTCATTTGGTATCTGGTGCATCACCATATGGTACAGTACATAGTGTTAGTGGTTGAAGTTGGGGATATGAGTGTGAGCGGTGGTGGTGGTTGTGTGTGGCTTACATATCCTGTGAGTAGCCTGAGTTAAAATTTAAGAAAAAATGTAGCTTTGGCAGCAGGTGATGGACACCATCCCACTGGTGCTCGTTCTCTTGCAATTGGGTGGTCATGGGTCATTGGCCATTGTTAGTTGTTGGCTGTTATTGGTCGTTGTTGGTTTTGGTTGTTGGTGAGTGGTCACACTGTAGTCTGTGGTCTTGAGCAAAATTTAGCTACAATACTTCAGGTAAATGCAGTCCACATACCTCTACCAAAAGCCATGGCCTGACGGCTTGGCTCCAGCTTTTTAGAGCTCAGGCCAGGCCAAAAGCCACTCCAAGCTGTTACCTTTGGCCCAGCTTGGCCCGGCCTATTAGGGCTCGGCTTGGCCAGGCTCACTGCCTGAGGCTGGGCCAGGCACAGCCCTAGATAGAGGGTCTAAGTCTTCTCGATAATTGCAATCTTAAGACAAAGTGAGGTATGAGTGTGACATAAGAAATAGTCTTTGAGCGAGTGGCAGGTGTGACATGGAGTCAACACTCTGTGTCCTGCTGTCATCGTCATTGCGGCTCGTTTTCTTCACCCGCCCACCACTCCCCTTCTCGCCCTGCCTCTTCTTGCACCTCAGAGTTCCTAACTGCTGCCTGGACAAGTATGTTTCCTCCTGTGATCTGAACCCTGCAGGGTGGCCCATCCCACCCTCGCTGCTCACATTGGTTCCTTCCCACAGACAGAACCATCCTTCTCGGGGCCAGGAAGCCCTCTGGCTTTCACCCAACCCTCTCTTCACTCACTCTTTCCTTCCCCCAATTCTTACAAGTAGCTACATGCCTTGCACCTTCCTACCTCTCTTCTTCCTTGCAATCTAAGCTTCACCGTAACAGACTCTCAAAGATTTAGAAATTGAACATAACATTGTCAATTTGAATGCTCTGGATTAGTTCTACCCAAATATGACACTATGTTTCTCCCACTCTTTCTCGTGATACGTGGTGGCCATACTTGCGAAGTTAAGTGTAACTCCGTAGTGTTTATAAAGAATGGAGTCTCTTGGTGAAAGTGGCAATGCCGTCACATATATATGCATCGCAGATATAGCTAGCAAGTCATGGAAATCCTCCAGGAAATTGATTGCATCGGTGAGCAGGGATAGTAAATTCAGTGGTACATTTTGGTAGGACTAGCGAGTCAGAGAACTTAGTCATGCGTTGTTGCTGGAAAGGTCGAGGACTTACTTCCAGGCTTTGGATCGCAATCTGCAAGGCATCAATTCCCTCGGACAGGCAACCAAGAAGGCATAAGACTTCAATCCAATGTAAGAGGTGCTCAAACGCGAACTTGGTGAGAAGTGCAAGTAACGCTTCATCCTGTTCGGATCTAGAAAAGTGCCCCGTCCAATAACGACTGGCGTAAACCAGGTCACCGGGAAGTGATTTGACTTTCTCTTGCACGTCCGCATCTCTATTCTTCTTCGTGTGCGTCTGAAGGTTACACATGTCTCTCTTCAAACGATTCTTCGTCATACATTCTAAACAAGACCTGGCAATAATACAGTGATACCTGGTGGCGTCGATGAACCAGGAAGTTTTGTTGTGCTCGGGGTTGACTAAAAAGTTGTGGAACGACGAGTGGAACACATGTACTAAGCCAGTGGGGGTATCCGGAACATGAATGACCGAGCGAAGCCTATCGAGCACGAGTTCCTTGATTTCTTGGTGTAGATGTAACAGATCAATCAATGCCTGCAGGGACAACCGCGCCCATGCAAGTATGATGGTGCCAATGACAATTCGAAAGGACTCCTGCTCGTTCGGTAAAGTTGCTTCTCTAATGGCTGTCTCCACGATTAATCGATACAGAGAATCTAGTCCACGAAGCCCATGTGATCGAACTTCCTGAAGCCTAAGTGTAGGCGAGGGCTTGAGGAACCTGATGACAGTCGAAGCCGCAATGAACAATCCCTCTGAAAACCGAACCAGAAAGTCTACGTCCTCACTACTCAGGATATTCCCGAGCTCGTCCTTGATATACAGGGAAATGTCCTGCTTGGCGTCAATTTTAGAAATATCAAGGCGGTATGCGTTAGGGCTGATTGATGGATGCATAAAGAGTTCGTAGAGATATTTTTCCGGTCGGCAAGTGACCAGGAACCGTAAGGGAAGGGGTGTGCCGTGAGAGGATAGTCTAGTCGCAAGGAGGTTGATTACGTTGGATACGGCGCGATCGGAGCTGCACTCATCTAGTTCATCTATGACAATAACAAGACGACTAGGAAGGAATGTGGCTGTCTCCGAAATAGGATCAAGAATTAGCCTCTCCAGCTGGTCCGCCCTTTTATCAAAGATCGTCGTATCCTCCAGAATGGCGCTGGCAATAGCCTCCTTAAGAGCGAGATGTTGGTGCCCAAGTTGAAATGCAATGGTTTGGAAGAGAAAATCAATGTTGGACAGATAGTCTCGGGAGAAGAAGAAGGATGCGGCAAGAAGGTTTTTATTCGGCCTGCTGTAGTATTCCGCGATTGTTTGGGCAACAGTAGATTTTCCAGATCCAGCGGGTCCATGCAGCCAAAACAGCCTTCCAGTATCAGATTCCACCCATCCGTGAATGTCCTTCAGTATGCCATCGCATGTAGATTCAAGACAACTCCTGCCACCCGAATCCTTGCGCATGTCGGAATTGAAAGTTGCGTCACGAGCCACCCTCAGCTGAGCAAATGCTATGCGATTAGCTTCCAACTATAACGACATTCAGTCCCGCAGTAAAGAAGATCGAAACGTTGGAGAACCTTTTGCTGATTCTGATACAGAGTTAGACCCTATTTCTCGCGACATTAATGCATAGACTCACACGAATATCGACCGTCAAGATGAACTATTGCAAAACAACTATGAGCGCATGACAAAGAAGGGAAGATGAGACTGCCAACCCCTGCGTCGTTTATCATTCGATCCAGCTTCTTCCAGCACTTGTCAAGGGAAGACGCATTACCCTTACTGTGTATGAACTGAGCGAAACGGCTTTGGTTTTCCATGGCTTTAATTGCCGGAAGTAATTCATCAAACAAACTTGAGGGGAGAGTGTGTCCGTAAGTCGGAATGGTAGAGAACACGTGTATGTCGACTCACCTTGCCAACTTATCCAAGTTCTGAGGCAAGCTTTCGCCATGCTCACGCAGCTGCTCAGTGATTGGGACTAACCGATCGATACGATCTTTCAGATCTTTGAAGATTTCCTCATTCTCGTACTTTTTCTGGAGGCATATTATTATAAGCTGTATGCTCAAATACAATATGATGTAGCTAACCTCAACAGCTTCGATAGCAGTCAAGACTCCTTTAATGGCTGCAGAGAGTACAGGACCATGAGGAAGAAGGCTGCTCGCCGATTTTAGTGCATTCAAAGCGAGCTTGGAGGCTTCGAGGGCAGTATTAGTTTTAGGAACTGCTTTGGAGTTGGGCTGGGTATTGGACGAGTTTCCCGCACTCCTTGTTCACGCAGTGTTTCTATCAGCTTCAAGTTCGGCAACTCTCACATAATGATTGAACATGTACTTGGATTGCGAGGATCCTGCTTGATCCGGGACTGCTGTAGGCTGATTGCCAGGCCTGGAGCGATGATTACTAGAAGACTGGTTTAATACATTGAAATAAGACTCGGATTGAAAGAAAGACACATGCCGGGTCTTGCCAGTGGGTTGTTGTTGCGTCGCAGGATCTATCTGAGGTTGTGGGCTTGTAGCAGGTCGTGATTTGCGAAAATCAAATTTAGGAAAACGGGAGCGACTTTTGTCATTGTTAGACATCGCAGGTCGTGAATGCGTTGACACTATCACTGATCTCCAGGAGATCTAGATAACAACGAGGACCATATCAGGGTCCTGAGTTTTCCTGAATTACTTGGTTTTAAATATTTATTTACTACATCAGCAAAACCTGATCCGCGAGCCAGCGCTATGTAGCTTAGTCATAGCAGCCATAGCACTCATAGCATACTCGTGAGGTCCCAAATTTGTAGCGCTACATAGTGTCACCTGGGCTCTATGTAGCATCACATAGCTTTGCAGGCTACCTATCGAGTACTATGTAGGAGTGTATAGGTTGCTGTCCACCTGCAAAACACACCAATTATATATTATATATATTCCTTATTTATTACTTAGGATGCCATTTCGTTATGATAAAAAGAATTGTATTGAAAACCTGTATACATCTGGATGTGCTAATGGTTTCTCTCCCGCTCTCCCATCCCACACTGTGCAGTGTCTGTTTTGCAGCGCGGTTTCCTCCAGGCAAAGAAAGAGAATTAATGAAAGCGCACAAGAAAGCTGCTGACCCAGATCGATGCCCTGGTACTCGTGCTCGCTTTCTGCCGGCGATGAAGCCATCAAGTCTGTGTGTGTTGCGTGTGGGGAGCCTGTGGTCGATGCGATGGTTGGGGATTGACTGGGTTCAACGGAGGAAGGTTGCCACCGCCACTTTCTTGAGCGTGGAACGGGGGAAGTGGGTGAAGTACATCTCTGGCGAGTGGGCCTGGAACCAGCTGCGGGAGACTTTGATGGTGGCACTGGCTGAGCCGGTTTAGCGGTCGTGAGCGAAGCAAATGGGTTTGGAAGACCGGGCACGATCAGTTTGAACGTAAAGGAGAATGGCATGCCGGCTGGTATCGCCACCACCGGTGCTTTGCAGGTGCTGGTGCCAGTGTCCACGTTTGGCGCTGGTACTGGTGCTGGTGTTGGTGCTGGTGCCGGTGTCCACATTGGCGCTGGTGTCAGTGTCGGTGCTGGTGTCGGTGCTGCCGCTGGTGCCAGGGTTGCCGCTGGTGGTGGTACTGGCATCAATGCTGGTGTGGTGCTGGTGCCCATACCAGCATGAGCTGTTGCATTGGTGCTGGCTCAGCACGCTGGCAGGGTGCCAGCGCTGCTGTTGGTGCCAGTGCCGGTGCTGGTGCTGGTGCCCATGGTGGCACTGCCATTGCCGCTGGTGCTGGTGCCAGCATTGATGCTGGCACTGGTGTGTTGCTGGGGATGGTGCCTGGTGCTGGTATCTGTCCTGGCACTGGTGAGAGAGGGGACATAGCAGGGAAAGTGAGAGCGTAGGAGGGAGGAGGAAGAGGGAGACACTTACCGACAGGTGTGGGTACGGATGTGAGGGGTTCTGTCGCGATGGAAGTTGCGAAAGGGAGGTCGTGAAGGAGACCAATGTTGACCTGGCTGAGAGTGAGTGGAAGAAGACAGGCATGACTGGCAGGATGTGCACTAACTGTGTCACCTTGGGCAAGACCCAGAGTGCGTGCATACTGGGGATCGATCTTGATGGTGTCGATGAACGAATCTGAGTTGAAGTGAGCAAGGGATGAAGCAGAGGGCATTCCCATCCAGCCGAGGAACGTGGTCACCGTTGGATTCAACAGGTGGACAGCGAGTGATTGCGGTCGCTGTTTGAGTCGGTGAGGAGACCATGCACGACAAATAAATAAACGGGATTTACGCACGACATTTCGTTCGAGCAGGTGAAGCGAGAGATATTGGGAAGATCAAGATGCGTGTGCGGTGGTGGAGGAAAATGAACCGTGGACAAACAGCTGCAAAGTCAGGACTTAAGAGAAATTTGCTCAAGTTCACTCAGATGTATCTATTGGGGTAGTGGGGCCATGTAGACTAGAACTATATAGCGAAGACGCTATTCTACATAGTGCTATGGAGTGCTATGTAGGGTGCCTTGTTGCTATAAGTGCTATGGTAGTGCTATGACCGTTATGGATATTTCAATTTGCTATAACCTAAAATCAGGTTTTGCTGATGTATAGTCTAATCACGCTCGAAGAAACTCCGCAGAATGTCGAGTCACCACTGCTGACTCCTCAGCCATTCACTGGCTAATCCTTGGAGTCCCTTGCATACTCCCGCTTCAGCTTTCCACCGCTCACCATCATGCTTATCGCATGGTCTCACTCTGCCCCTTTTTCCTTTATATTGCTCGAGGGAACTCCTGTCCTTTCATCAAGGACTGCAGTCTTCCCTCGAGTAAGCATTTTTAGCTTTCCTTTGCAGTTACTGTACCATTTCATTCAATTCACCAGGCCATGTGACGTGTGACAGGGCCGGTGAATTCACCAGATCACCAGCACTGGCTGTGACCTGTGACATACAGGATTTTCGCCACACCTTATATAGAAAAATTTTTCATTTCAAAATTTTGTGCCACCTATGCTCTGGCCTCTCATACCTCTCGACATTCAACAAAACTGGCTTCCCAGTCAGAGCTTATCCATCCCAGAATTTCTTTTATTTCGAGTTCCCTCCATCATATCAGCCAAACTTCGAGATACAGAATTTTATCTCTCTAACAAGTGGCCTGATGCCTCCCTCGACGACATCAACACAATGCTTTCTAATTCATTGCCCTCCAAACCCATACTCAAGGATCTGATCAATTGCATTGAGTCATCCTCCTCGACTGCAAGATCTGTAGCACATGAATCCATCAGTAAATCATTCCCACTCTGGATAATCATGTACTGGCACAAAACCTACGACATCCACGACAACCAACAACTTTGGAAGCAGGCGGATCAGACCCTGCAGGCTCTTCGTACACAAGGTGCTGGCAGCCTAGAGCTGGTGGACTAGTGTTGCCACGACTAAGACTACTAGTCAACTGGCAGTCATAGTCATAGTTGATTTTAGCTGCAACTCAGCTAGTTGCAACTATGACTATCTAGTTGACTAAAATTATATCATGTCTGTTCTGGTATTTATAAGTGATTTAACATACATTTGTTTAATTATAGTTGACTATTCTCAAGTTTAGTTGACTACAATGACCAGCTAAGCTGCAACTTTAGCTGCAACTATCAACTATGACTACCAAAATTTTGGTGTAAATAGTCTAGTCGTGGCAACACTATGGTGGACCAGGTCTACAAGGCATTAGCCTGGTTGCCATGGTCTGGATCTGTCCAGGGCTTCAGTGATGGGGGCAACATCATACAACTGCATCAATACATCACGTCAGACTGGCTTCATACAGTCCACGAAAATCAAATGCTTGATCTGCTCAGACATGACATCAACAATCACCGAGCTGATTCAACGGAGATCACGATTCAAGACACATACTTTCTTGAAGCTCTTTGTCAGGCTTTCATGACCACGAGCACCGACAACCTAAGAGTTCTCAACCAGGTTCTTTCAATTTCATAGCAGAGTCACTCACATCAGGAAAATACAAGCAATTGGGGACAATCATGAACTAAGAAGGCATTCACTGGTTTGCTCTCGTGTTGGACTTCCCTAACCAAGTGATTTGGTATGGGGATTCCTTGGACTTCGAAATGGAGAAAGAACTAAAACAGGCTCTTGAGTGGTGGATAAAAGGAGTGACATTCACGTACAAAAATATGCTGATCACTTGCCAAAAGGATACTTTCTCCTGTGGCCTTCTTGCATGGATTGCTCTCTGCCACTATTTTCTGTGGAAACAGCATCCTTTGATTGCTCCAGGCAACGTTGCAGCTGCCAGGCTCAAGGTTCTGTTACGTGTATGTGAACGACATCATGATCAAGTAAGTAATTATTAATTGGGGTTGAAGTGCTTACCAATTGCAACACAGGGCAGTAATCTGCTCACGAAGTCTTCGGACGAGGATAGTAGGGATTCAGACTGTGAAACTGTATCCGTTTATGCAGAGTCCCAGGAGACTGGGACTGCCAAGCATCTATGCACAGATGAGGAGTCATCCCTGTCCCAATTCTTGTCTGGTGACAGTACTTCTGATGAAGAGAGCACTTCTGACGAGGAGGGCTCATCAGTAGCCTCCAGTGATCCACCACATGCAAAGGGAGTTGACAATCTGATGCCTGAAAGGGACGAAGGTGTTACTGCATCAGTATCGGCAAATACGGTCAAGATCGAATCATTCGTGCGAATCGCACTCAAAGATAAAAAATCACCGCTACTGGTTTACTTCAAACAATGTTCACATAACGATTACTTGACCGAACTCACAAGGAACGGGGAAATCATGCAGCATGACAGGGAGAACGCATTGGCTAGGGAACAAGCTGTCTGGGAACAGAAAGCGCTGAGGAAAAGGGAGAAGGCCAAGCTTCGCCAATGCAAGCATCGGTACAAGAAGCGTGAGGACGAGGTTGTTGAGGGGATTCGCAGCCCTGGCGGTATGAAATGGAAAATCATTCCTGTTGAGTTGACAGATTCCGGACTGTCGAAGAAGCGAAAGATTGATCTGGCAGAGGGAACTCATCCGGCTCGGGCTCTAAAGAGACAGATCAAGGATAAGACAAGGAAACCACAGGGTCGCAAACGGAAATGAGAGCCACATGAATCAAAATATCATAATTGGTTTACCCCGATTTGTTGGACCATGATTGAACAGGCTGCAAAGGTGGCAGGATGGCAAATGAGTGCCTCAGACATAGTATGGATTGCAAAGGCCTGGAACCCAGAGATATTCAAGAAACTGAGTCGTGAGACTGTAAAAGGATGGATTGATTGAAGTGGCCCACAGCCGAGGTGGTCAGATGCAACAGTACACAGGATTGAGGCTGGAAATGCACCGGGCCATCTGAATGGAGGGCAAAGGGGGGCATTGGTCAGTAAACAATTATTATTGTGGAAAAGAACTTGACAAATTGTTTCTGAAGGCGGCCTATCCTGTGGTCGTTGAAAAAATCAAGGGTCAGCTATCAGCCCTTCGCAACACTGGCTCCCAATTGACGGTGATCACAGTACGTGGGATCATGATTGCAACAATCATCCATGACAAGCCGGCCATTATGCAATGTGTCTTCAATGACGGTTCCACTTTCCATGCATCTGATAGCTTCGTGAGAAAATGGCTGCACAGCAGTATGGGTTGGAGCCGTTGAAAGGCTACTCGTGCTGCCCAGAAGCTGCCTGACGACTGGGAGGATCAGTGCGAAAAAGCTGCGATCAGGAAAGCTTACACATTGAAGGAATACGATATCCCAGTGGAATTGTATGCTAATTCTGACCAGACACAACGTTTGTATGCATCCAGTAACAAGTTGACGTACACGGAGACTGGCTCGAAGCAGGTATCAGTGATAGGTTGGGACGAAAAACGGGTGTTTACTGTCATGGTCACAGTGACTGGCGACGGCACCCTACTTTCATTTCAAGCCATATACCAAGGAAAGACTGAGCACTCATGCCCAGACCCGGAATCGCCTAAGTATGATGCTGTGATTGCTGCAGGCTTCCGATTCGAGTTTTCTGGTACAAAAACTTATTGGGCGAATCAGCAAACAATGCAGAACTTCATCGACTACATACTCGCACCTTATTTCAATGACACCAAGGCCAAATTAGGCTGTGGGGAGGATCAGCGATCCCTTTGGATGATTGATGTGTGGGCTGTGCATCAATCAAATGAATTTCTAGAGTGGATGTATACAACACATCCCACAATCCTCGTTGACTTTGTGCCGGGCGGCTGTACTGGCGTGGCACAGCCCTGTGACGTTGGCATACAAAGGCCCTTCAAACACATTACCAATCAGTGCGTTCTCGAAGACATTGTGGAGACTACACTTACACAAATAGATCATGGCACGGAAGTCAGTATTGACGACCGGTTGCCAACGCTCCGGAATGCAAGTGTCAGGTGGTTGTGGATGGCATACGAAGCTCTGAATAAATCGGAAATCGTGAAGAAGGTTAGTGGTGGGAATGATAAGGGAGGGCGGAGAACTTACCTGAGTCTTGCAACAGGCATTTGAGCTCTGCGTGGTCAAGGAGTGGAATCTCTCCCACGAAAAGTTGAGGTCTCGCGAGATGCAAAAGAAACTACAAGACTTACGTATCAACAACGATCCCTCCTGGAACGAGTTGAATCGTGTAAACGACCATCATCCCTGGCCAGTAACAGGTGCTGTCGTTGCCGAAGACATAATTGCAGATCCCGAAGATGAGGATGAGCTAGATGATAGCGATATCAGACTCAAACATGTGGTGGCAGTGACTCACAAAAAGCCCATTTGCGATCATGGTCGTAAGCGCATCTCCACTGACGAGAACGGTGGGTTGATGGCAGCGGTAGATGTGGAAAACATTGACGAGGTGCCGAAGGCCGTTGAAGGAGTGGATGAAGAGGAGGGCAGGGGGAAGAGGAAGAAGATGGCTAACAAGTTCTATCGCCTTTCTGATTTCACACGGCATTGGGATGAAGAAGCATCTGATGACGGATGTACATAAGGTTACATACCTATTACCTAAATTACCCAAATTAGACATAATTACCAAAAAAGGAAATGGTCTGGTGGTTTCGCCGTTCCGTCAAGTGACGCATGACAAGCATGACATTTCGCCGCCCCAGCGTGCCATGCGACGCGTGACCGGTGAATTGAACGAAATGGTACAGTACCTATCTCACATTTTAATCTTACCATTCTTCAGTTGTACCTTCTCATTCTTTGTGCTCTTCTAGATAACAACAAGGACCATATCAGGGTCCTGATTGTTCCTGAATTACAGTTGCAGACAACCAAACACAACAATTTTTGGTTATGGGAGTAACAATTTTTTTAGAGCAAAACTAACTGCATATTCAGATTCAGGGAGGTCTAAAATGTCAGAAAACACCTTTGTTTAAATTTTCCCACGACATTTTGGGTACTGCCAAACTTTGGGGCATGTACAGAGTGTTATGTTGTACAAACAGTGACCTTATTTGTGACAGACAGGGTAACGACTTTGTCTCGAAAAGTGGTAACAGCAGGCTGTACCATGCATTCAAGTTGATAGTTTGCGGATACCTTCCGCCTGGCTGGCCCACACCCTGTGGTTTCTGTAGACCTTTCCCATTGCTGATATATCCAACTCGACCATTTACTCTGTCAAGTTGACCGTTGCCTTCTTCAACCTGTTGACAAAGTCTGGCTGTCCTAGAACCTCGTATCGGCGACATCAGTGGCATCGTTTGCTCACGATGTGCATGATAACCCCACACTGTGTATTGTGAAGGTTTCCTGGAACCATCCTCCCCTGGTAAGTGGTTTGTATGAACCCTCCCCAACCCTGATGGTTATCTCTGACCATGGTGAAAGCATGGCCAGTGCCGATGGTTTGAATCAACCCTACTCTAACAATACAATGGTATGTACAAACCCTTCTCTGATGGTTGCCCCTGACCATGGGAGATGCAAATAGCTTGCTGATGGTCTGCTGGCACCAGGGGCAGTGCGGTGGCAGTTCAGATGGACCCTACCTAGTGCAATGGTTTGTACAAACCTTCCATTCCGGATGGTCGTCTCTGACTATGGCAAATGCAGAGGGTTTGTTGAGACTGTGGCTGGTTCTGATGGTTTGGATCAACCCTACTCTAACAAATACAATGGTATGTACAAACCCTTCTCTGACGGTTGTCTCTGATCATGGGAGATGCAAATAGCTTGCCGACGGTCTACTGGCACCATGGCTAGTGCAGTGGTGGTTCAGATGGACCCTACCTAGTGCAATGATATGTACAAACCTTCCATTCTGGACAGTCGTCTCTGACTATGGCGAATGCAGAGGGTTTGTTGAGACCGTGGCCAGTGCCGATGGTTTGGATCAACCCTACTCTAACAAATACAATGGTATGTACAAACCCTTGTCTGATGGTTGCCTCTGACCATGGGAGATGCAAATAGCTTGCTGATGGTCTGCTGGCACCATTGCTAGCGCGGTGGCAGTTCAGACGGACCACACCTAAATTCTCTGATGGTTGTCTCTGACCATGGTGAACGCACAGGGTTTGTTGGTTTTCTGGCACTTTATCCAGTGCCAATTGTTCAGATAAACTCTACAAACCCTTGTGGGATTGGCGAATAACTTATCGATGGTATGATTTTTGTGTGGTACTTAGGACAGGGTTGTCAGTGATCGCAAGGCTTCATATGGTTTCATTGCTTATAGGACTAGTCAAGCTCCTTGCTGAGCCGAGAGATGAAAAGGCTACCATTCCTTTTGATCTACGTAAATGCATACGTACCATCGCCACTTTTTGCCCAGAGGCTGCTACAAGTAGCCGAGATCTAGCTATCCACTGTCTTACGAGCAACAGAGGCAACATTTTGTGCCTGTACCATCACAAGCTGGACAAGGTACAACGAGTCTCTGATGAGTCCCTGGCTTTAAAGCATGCTGGAGAGCAGCTAAAAGACGTGAAGTTCCTTGTTACTGGCATCCTGTATAACAGGAGGATTGCCAATTGAGGGGATCCACCAATAACTATGCCACCTGGGATTCTACACTGCGGATGCTCAGAGGATGAGGCTCTATTGGACTTCTGGTGGTATAAAACCAGGGAGATAACATCATTATTCAACGGTCTTCAAGAAGGTTGGCTATCTGACATTTTAGAACCATGTCCTCATGCTTTCATGGCACAACTGTTCTACGAAATGTCAGGTTGGTCTATCGATGACTTGTATTCAAAGGACAAAGATGTCAATGGCAAGCCTTGCGGCTTGGAATACAGGTTGAGAACACAGATCACCAATTTGCAGATGAGAGTTGACGCTCTCCAGAAGGGGCAGGAGGCAGTACTGATGGAATCAGAAAGTGGGCCTCTTGGATATTGATACTGAAAAGTCTTCGTTGCAACTACAATCCAATTGTTACATGGCTTTTTCGGTTTTTGCTAGCATAATATTAGCACACACAGGGTGCACAGTAGCATACCATGTCACACAGTATCTTGAAAGTACTTGACAAGTATACTAAATATCATTACCATAACATTCAACATGGTATTGTAACAGTATTCAGACATAAACTACAATACTTGTGCTCAAATTCATCTGAAGGTATGAAGGCAAATGAGACTTATACCTTTTCAATAACATCAAGCCTTTTGTTTCACTACTTTTACTGTATTTACAGCAAAGTACTGTATAGTTTGGATAGAATACTTGCAGCCTAAGATGAATCAAAGTATTAAACCAGTAAGGAAGTTGGGCCACTTTTACTATTAGGATACCTTTTGAATCCTATCAAGATACAGTGTGAAATAGTATAGTACTGTTGCCATATTGTGGATTTAAGATACTGTGTCAATACTTTTAAGATACTTTTATTATAATAAAAGTACTGAAACAGTATCTTAAAAGTATTGACACAGTATCTTAAATCACAATATGGCAACAGTACTATACTATTTCACACTGTATCTTGAAAGGATTCAAAAGGTATCCTAGTAGTGAAAGTGGCACAACTTCCTTACTAGTTTAATACTTTGATTCATCTTAGGCTGCAAGTATTCTATCTGAACTATACAGTACTTTGCTGTAGATACAGTAAAAGTAGTGAAACAAAAGGCTTGATGTTATTGAAAAGGTATAAGTCTCATTTGCCTTCATACCTTCAGATGAATTTGGGCACAAGTATTGTAGTTTATGTCTGAATACTGTTACAATACCATGTTGAATGTTATGGTAATGATATTTAGTATACTTGTCAAGTACTTTCAAGATACTGTGTGACATGGTATGCTACTGCGCACCCTGTGACAGGGCCATGACAATATGGCAAAACACACCTTTATGGTTTCTGTCGACTTTACCAACCAACTTTTGAGCAATTGAACCCCCCATCATATGCTTCACAGCTCCCTCTATGACATCCAGCATCTCAGGCATGGGCACTTCACGACCAATGCTACCCCTGGAATCTTCTTCAGAGGTTCCACTGGCAACATGTTTTCTTTTGTTCATTGGGTCCAAATCTACCCAGTTGGTGCTAACTCTATCATTACCAATGATGACAGGAAGAGGCATTGTTGGCATAACCATTGGTTGAGTCCAGACACTAAAATGAGCAGACGGAGGAGGCAACATTGTTGAGGTTGGCATGGCGTAGTCCCACGTAACATTCATTTCATCTGCGGGAGGAAACAAAAATCAAAAGGCAAATTTCAGAAACCTCAACTTTGTTCCTGCAAAAGGAACTGTTCCAGTCACTGTTGCTCATAAGAATTCCACAGCCAATGTATTGCAAAATAAAAAACGAAAATTAGAACAAGTTGTAAGTTCATCTTCCATAGTGAAAAAAAGACAAAAAACAAGTACTATTGAATTAAATGAACCAAAAGGGTTTATATGGGATGCGCAAGATTGGAGCTGTGCTTATGATTCACTCTTTACAATATTACTAGCAAGATGGAATGACAATGCATCAAGTTGGAAAAAAAGATTCAACAGCATCAATGAAATATTAAAGATTTTGAGCTTAGGATTCAAACGATCAAAGAATAACACAACAGATTTAGAAACAGTTAGAAATACAATCAGACATTTATTGCGTCAAGATAAACCCGAAATATTTCCTTATGGTCAAATTGGTATTGCCATAAGTGATTTAGCTCATTATATAATGAAGCCAAATAAAGCAATGACTTCATCTTATCTTAAATGTATAAATTGTGAAAACATAATCCTTCTGGAAAATGATAGATGTGATGCTACTTTTCATTGTCCATATTCATTTTCTGGAACAATCTCAGCATATCTTGCTCAAATCATAGTCAATAGACAACGACATAAATGTCAATTGTGTCAGGGAGAGGTTATAAAATTTATTACATTCAATAAAATTCCTCCTCTGATCATGTTTACAATTGACTCTATTGAAAATTTAATAGTGAGTCGAATTATAAACATGTCAATTGATGAGATATTCACCACCTATACACTGAGAGGAATTGTGTACTTTGGTCATGCACATTTTACTGTTCGCTTATTTGTTAATGGTATGGTATGGTTTCATGATGGCATGTTAACAAAATCAATTTGTATTAATGAAGGAAACATGGATAACTTCTCCAACATGGATTTATTGTCACGAAATGGTAATAATGCTGTACTATTTGTGTATGCACAATTTTAATATTTGTTTTTATTGCGAAAAAGGGACGAGTAACATGCCATGCAAAGCAATGGCCCACACCCCACTAGTTGCAATTGGATCTCGGTCAATCCCTTCCAAGAAGTTTGCAGGGTAAAAGTCATCAGCGGTTTCAGCCACATAGTCGAGATTGGTGATTGCCGCTAGCACAGCCTTGCAAGCAAGGTTGACGATGTGGGGGAAACATCTGGAGGTAAAGAGTATTAGTACTTATGGTGCAGCAACAAAATCATGTCACCTACCTGATTCGACACTCAATTTTGTCAAATTTGATTTTCCGTCGCCGAAGTTCACACTCTAATATGGCCATGAATGTATCATTGTTTGAGGCATTGTCAAGGGTAATCCATCCAATCTGAGAGGATGAGGGTCAACGAGAATATGAAGAAACTTTGAATATTGAATACCTTGCGAGTAATCATAAGCCGATCAGTAATGTATATGAATACATGGGCGAGATGCTCGCCATCATGTCGCCCAGGAACACGATGAAATCCCACCAAGTCGGAACGTAATCTGAGAATGTGTTGACGGCCACTGGGGGTTTCTTCAGTATGCAATTGGATCCAATGAGCCGTGATAGCCATGAAAGGAGAACGATTCGGATCAGACCACATATCCATTGTGAATGAAATCTTCCCTAATGAGTGCTGTTCCTTCATTAACAAGAATAGTCAAAATGCAGGTATCAGCTGCTCTGACCTGCATGTCTTTACTTAGTTGATCTAAATGTTCTTGAAGCATCTCTTCAATGCGTTTACGGATTGTAGTCCTGCCAGGAATATCTGACTCCCGAAGTTCTTCTCGAAGCATGAGGAAAATTGCATGCAGATGCGGTGATTCGACAACATTGATTGACTAAAATAATGATATCTCATCAATACAGGAATATAAAACAATTGAAAAATATACCTGATCATCGCCGACAATGAACTTGATGATTGCGTCAACGAAAGCTTCCCTCAAGTATGATGTGTGTTCTTGCGGCATCCGTCCCATTGGTTGCCCTTTAGCCTTTCGATATCCATCCAGGGCAGCCTGGGCACTCTTTTCCTTTATCTTGATGCCCAACTTGTCACAACCAGACACCCAAACATTCATGTGTTCCTCTATCAAGTGATGGCGAATAGTCCTGGTGGATGTCTTAACACTAAATTTGGTAATCTTATAGCTTGGATTCGTTGCACGGATATTTCTATTTAAGTCATTCAGCATCATATAATAACGAGGATGTGGAAACACATACCTGCAGAACATGCAACTATACTGGTTTCCCATCTTTTCGAAGAAAGTCCACACGTCCGATGCGACGTGACAAGACTTGTTGCCTGCGGGACCATTCGTTCGTGATGAACGAGTTGCCGGATTTGCTGCAGGTGGCTGTGGGTTATGGTTGGATTCTGACCCACTAGACTTAGAGCCGGACATTGACACCAGCAACATTGGTGAGGGCGTGGACGTAGCAGTTGCTAGGTCAAAGAGTGGGAGTGAAGGTTGCTGTGAAGTCGAGGCTTGTGGAGGTGAAAGTGAGGTGAAGGGACCATCACTGGGAGAACTCGATGGTAATCGGAATGTGACTTGTCGAATGGGTATGATTGGGCTGCCAGAAGAGAATAAGTTGGGTGGGTTGCGAGAAGAAGCTGCGACAGACGTCTTCCTTTGTTTACGACGATGGCGTGAGCAAGGAGATGGTGTAAATAGAATATCGACAGCTGCTGCTGCGTTGTTTGGGTCATTAGCTTTTGCAGAAAGAACCCTTCGCCGAGCACGGTCCAATATCGCAGGCCCCACCTGTTGAATCGGTGTAATGGCTGGGATGGTAGGTCTTGATAGAAAGCTGGGACCAAAGGGATCGTCGATGTCTACTTCAACCGCCTTGCCCTTTCCTTTGTCTCGATGGATCAGTTCAGGAGTTGGAGTGGACGGTTGAGGTACTGGATATGTATGAGAATGTCAGCACCGTATATGAGTGGGTTTAAAAGTGAAATATCTACCTTGAATTTGGAAGGATGTTTGAAGCGCGCCATTTGCAAAGGCAGTCGTCTTGGACTTTTTGGCTCCACATCGAGGAGGCATATTGGTCTAAAGAGTTATGCAAAGTTCAGTTGAATATATGATGACTGACGTGAATTTCAATTTAACAGACCTCCAGACACGATAGCTCAACTAGATTTCCAAGGGTGTAACCAATCTCAATCAAGACATATTGCAACTTGTGTGCATGCTGTATGACTATTGTCCTGCCATGAACGCTACTAACAATTACATTTCTCCTGTACAACGTGGTGAATAAGTTGAAGATGCAGACGTAACCGGGTGAGTTTGATGGTGGATGTATGAAATACACATGAAATACAAATTATTGGTAAAAGTACAATAGAAAAAATATGAATGTCTCAGTAGTGGCAAAGGGAAAAAGACGTGGAGATTAAAAAAATACGGTGCTAAGCGAAACAGCATGCAGACACATGTATTGAGGGTGTGGTCTTGATCTGTTCCTTGTGTCAAACGGGTGGATCCTGGTGCAAGATATGAATAGGATGACAACCCATTGCGAAGAGGGGGATAAGTCAACGTACCCAGAGCTGGGGAAGCAAAGAGTAGGGGGGAAGACGACGCCAGCCATAGCAAAATGGCAGATAAGAACCTCAGTGTCGGCATCGGCAGATAACACAACCAGGAAGGAACATCTCCCTATGATTCAATCAAGGGGAGAGGAGAGACAAGAATCTCCCTATGATTCATTCAATCAAGGGGAGAGGAGAGACAAGAATCTCCCTATGATTCAATCAAGGGGAGATGAAGAGAAAAGACTTAAAATGGCGCTCAACAGTAACTTGATCATGTGACCATGAGACTTGAGCTTCACTATACTGTGACCGTACTAAGAGCCTTATGTTCTTCTCAACCATCTTTGCCAGTGCCGAGCACCAGCAAAGACTTGTCCCTGTCGCTTTCTACCATCTTTGCCAGTGCTGAGCACTGCAAAGTCTCATCCCTGTTGTCTCTGCGTCTCCCTATCTTCGGCCTTCATCATCTTATTTTCTGGTCCATATTTCACGTCCTTCCATCTGTTTCACTAGTGCTGGGCACTCAAACTTTTCACAAGTCATCGCCTTTTCCTATCCCCCTGTGTACTGGGGGTGTCTTGACATCTTCTACCTGTGGTCTCTCTCATAATACTTGCAATGATTTGTGTGTTGCACTTGGTGATTTCGTGTCAGCCTGCATGTAGCAACATGCTCACGTTCTCCCTGTAGACAACTCGGTTGAGGGCATCAGTGGAATATATTAGACATTTGCCCTGGACTATCCATTCTTTCAAGGTGAGTCAGTCGAACCCTGCATTGCAAAAAATGATGTCTGATTTTGATGGGACTAGCCTACTCTCCCACCTGCAAGGACCATTCTCTCCTTCATGGTGGAACATGATTTTGTCAAACAAATTTTGTCCTGGTGCAAGTATTCGGAGTCGAGGATGTAATCATGATGGCAGTCAACAATCTCGGTGAGAGCAGTTATATTTCTCGAATAGCAATAATTATTCTGATTTCTTTCATCTTATGGTTCTCTTGCACGCTCCAAGGCTATCGACATGGCATTGGAGACAACAATTTAGCCCTTGCCATGTACAACCTCTGCTCGACGATGGATCCCCTTTGGAACTCTTTGATGGTTGGAGGGTTTAAAGATAGCGGTAAACTATCACTCATCGATTCCTTAGCTGGCGAACTCGGTCTTGATATCTATGTCATCAGCCTTTCTTGAAGCCGAATCCTAGCATAAGTACTGCATAAGTGATAATATTTTGATGACGTTAATGGGATATGTTTCAATCAGGCAAGTCACTTTCTCACATGGCTATACATTTACGTGCTCCGTCAGTCGTGACATTATGTCCACCTATGAACGCAACTGAAACTACTCACACTTCAAGGCTACGTCTGTGTGGACTCTTAAACAGCCTCGATGGTGTCACTGCTGCTGAAGTCAGGTATGTCGACCCTCCAAATAAAATAAAATAAAATAAAAGTAAAAATTAGGAGACATAATTTTGCTGCCTCTTATTTGCTACAACGAACCACATCGAGTGTCTGGATCCAGCGAAACCGGACGTTTGGGTCAACAGAACGAACGCAAGCCAAGAGTGTCTTCAAATGGCTTCCCTTACAAACCCTCTTGCATCTCAGTAATGCCCGAAGCATTAACAACGTGAGCTTCTTTCTATAGGTCAGATTTAATGGCTCAATGTTTCATCTCTTCAGTATCAAATGGTGACTGTTACAAGTTATGATATGACATGGTTGTTCATCAAGGTAATTGAGACTATGTAGATGCAATAATTATTCAGTATTATTATATTTTACACCAAAATCTATCCTTCATTAGTACAGCAGTCGTCTGGTGATGTTTTGAGCCTTGGGCAATGCCAGAAAACCAGTTGTGAGCCAGCAAACACTTCAGAAACCTTGAAATCATTATATTTCCTAATTTGGAAATTTTGTAATGGCTCAAAACGGCTAGCCACGGCTAAGCCGAGGTTTAAATGCTAGCCGTAGCAACGGCTCAGCTTGGCTAATCATCGGCTCGGCTCAATTGGCTAATGGTTTCAGACCGAGCCGTGGCAACACTAGTTCGGCCTGTTCGACAAGGGTGCACTGTTCACATTATTAACAATTCTAATAAACTCAGTACATGTAGCTACAATTGAGATACATGCAATATATCGTTTATAAAAGTGTTTGTGCATGGGCAATGCCCCAGACCAAAGCTGGGACACTTGTCGAACAGTTGTCGAACACTGTTCGGCCTGTTCGACAAGGGTGCACTGTTCACATTATTAACAATTCTAATAAACTCAGTACATGTAGCTACATTGCAGATACATGCAATATATCATTCGTACAAATGTTTGTGCAAAGACAATGCATCAGACTCAACCTGGGACACCTGCTTAACCCTTGTGGAACACTGCTCAGCATGTTCAACAAGTCTGCACTGTTTGCATTTAACCATTCCATTGCACTACCAATGCATTCAATTGTTGTAAAAAGTTGTCAAACATTTGCGGCTTACAACTGCGATGCATCCATGCTATAACAGTATCTATTTCCAAATTGGCATCTGTGATCTAGGCTGCTGTGATCCGGCTGCCTTATTGTTCTTGCTGATTGGGAAAACAAATTCTCACACTCAACTCCACCCAGTCACACGGTTTCAAATTTATTCTCAGGGCTTCACAATTGTTCCCACAGTTTGCAACAATTGTTCCCATGGCTTGGCAAATTAGAGTGTGACCCTGAGTTGCAAAATCCACCATATAGAACGATTCCCTTATAGGGACTCGTAACAACTCTGCCCACGCCAATTGATGTACATCTCTTCTGAATCAAACTCCTTTCCTTTGATATCGATCTTGGCCCAAGAACTGGGTATCTTTCAAGGAAAACTCATAGAACATGAGTGTCTCACCCAAGAACTGGGTGTTTTTAAAGGAGAACTAGTGGGGTGTGGGCCATTGCTTTGCATGGCATGTTACTCGTCCCTTCTTTTAGCAAGAGAACACATATTAAGATTGAGCATATATAAACAGTACAGCATTATTACCATTACATGACAATAAATTAATATTTGAAAAGTCATCTATATCACCTTCATTAATACAAATTGATCTGGTTGATATACCATCATGAAACCATACCATACTGTTGATGAATATGCGGGCAGTAAAATGTGCATCACCAAAGTACACAATTCCTCTCAATGTGTAAGCAGTGGATATGTCATCTATTGACAAGTTTATAACTTGACTAATTATTAAATTCTCAATAGAGTCAACTGTAAACATGATTAGAGGTGGAATTTTGTTAAATGCAATAAATTTAGTAATCTCTCCCCAACACAATTGACATTTGTGCCGTTGTCTATTAACTATGATTTGAGCAAGACATGTTGAGATGGTTCCAGAAAATGAATATGAACAATGAAAGATGGCATCACATCTATCATTTTCCAGAATGGTTATGTTTTCACAATTCATACATTTAAGACAAGTTGAAGTCATTGGTTCATTTGCTTTCATTATATAATGGGCCAAATCACTTATGGCAATGCCAACTTGACCATAAGGAAATATTTTGGGTTTATCTTGATGCAATAAATGTCTGATTGTATTTCTAACTGTTTCTAAATCTGTTGTGTGATTCTTGGATCGTTTGAATCCTAAGCTCAAAATCTTTAATATTTCATTGATGCTATTGAATCTTTTTTTCCAACTTGATGGATCTTCATTCCATATTGCTAGTAATATTGTAAAGAGTGAATCATAAGCACAGCTCCAATCTTCCGCATCCCATATAAACCCTTTTGGTTCATTTAATTCAATAGTACTTGTTTTTTGTCTTTTTTTCACTATGGAAGATGAACTTACAACTTGTTGTAATTTTCGTTTTTTATTTTGCAATACATTGGCCGTCGAATTTTTATGAGTGACAGTGATTGGAACAGTTCCTTTTGCAGGAACAAAGTTGAGGTTTCTGAAATCTGCCTTTTGATTTTTGTTCATAGGTTTAATTAATTGCCATGGAGAGGGCTGTGTTGTGTATTGATTTAGTTGCTCCGTGGCTTTCCATGCGATAGCATGATGAATGTTTTTTGGAATATATGACTTTCCTTTCCATTTTCTAAATTGATCAATGATAGAATTTCGCTGATCTCCCTTGACATGGTCTGGTAAGAGTCCTTGATATTTCAGTTTGGTAATCTCATCAAGCAGTTCTAATTCTCTGAATTCCTGCCTGAGATATCCAGAAGCACCCCCAGTAATTACTTTAGGATCAAAGCCTTGCATGATGATAGTTCCTGCTGCAGAAGCACTTCTTGATAAGCAAGTATAATAGGATTGGTGGTTTCTACAACTACTGAGGTCAACTACATTGTTAGGACGAGTACGTCCTTGACATGCATAATCAGTCATTGCAAAATTAGGTAGTACCAACACTTGTTCTCTTGACAAAGATATCACATCATCATTGGGTAATGAGCACATGGTGGAAGTGACATGTTTTGTAATCGGCACAACATTTTCAGGAAGTCCTTCTATGTTAATTTTTTTTGGAGGATTCAATAATCTGACAAATAAAGTGTCCAGTACAGTTTGTTGCTCAGGACCTATTGCACTCTGCCAACCCACAACTATGCCCTCTGCTCCTTTGGTAATGCAGCACTCTGTTGCATCATTGTTCCTCAGCATCACTGGCATGCCTACACATAAGTCCAATCTTCCTGGTATATGATCAGAGGATGATGCATGTGGTTGGCTCCAAAGTAGCTTTTGGAGTGAAGGTTCCAATATCTTTGTGTGTCGAATAGGATCCAAAATTGTTGACATGTGATGAGATTTTCTTTTGCTATTGGAACTAGTAGGATCATTCCATCTGTCTATGGAATAGAATGATGTTAATGGTCTCCTATTTTCAGCAGCAAAACGTTGAATACCAAGTTCATTGATTTTGTCTTTTTGTGCATTCAATGCAGTTATAACTGACACATTCCTGAATTTCTTTTGGGCTAATTTTGGATCATTTGGACCTTTTCCTGCAACACAAGTACGAAGAAATGCAATATCTTTGGGAGTACATGCTTTGTATCTCATGTTTTCCAAAGCAAGCCTCAGTTGGACATCTTCTTCTGACTGATTGGTTTGTCTCATATTTTCACGTAATATAACAACTGTTGTTATTTGATGCCAAAGAGCTTTGCCTATAGCCGCTTCCTGATTTGCTATAGTTTGACTGGAATTGATTTGGACACCAACGGTTCCAGAGTATAAAGGAGCACCACTCATAGCTAGTGGAAGTTGGCCAAAATCTCCTGCAAATATCATATTAATGCCACCAAAGGGTTCATCATAAACACCACGTGCTTTTGCACACTGAGCACTGATTTTATACATATCTCTGCAAGATAACATTGACACCTCATCAATGAAAATGTAATCCACACCATCAAGATTGGCACGTACTTGTGCAAGGGAACGAGATGATCCTCCCTGATTAATTCCAAGAATGGAGTGATATGTGGATCCATTTACAAGGGCAGCAGCACCACCGGTTGGTGCAAGAACCACAAATCGATGATTT
Source organism: Hygrocybe punicea (assembly GCA_963556145.1). Classification (NCBI taxonomy): domain Eukaryota; kingdom Fungi; phylum Basidiomycota; class Agaricomycetes; order Agaricales; family Hygrophoraceae; genus Hygrocybe; species Hygrocybe punicea. The sequence goes on from OY744469.1 coordinate 5,528,361, forward strand.
TCGTTGTGTTTACCAAAAAAACTAGTCAATGCTTTGATGACTTGTGATTTCCCTGTGCCTGCCATCCCACCAAGATACATGCGTAGCTTATCAGAACCGTTAATCAAGGTAGAGTGATTCGCAATGATATGAAATGCTCTCTTTTGGTCAGTGTTCAACTTGTAATCATTGATAGTTATATCAATAAGATGACGATCAGCTCTGTTTGCAGGAATAAACATATGGTTGATGTATGCTGCATCCACTATCTTGACATCATTATATTGAAAATTTGCCAATTTATCTATGGTTGCTGTGTTTGTTGGTAAATTTTTATTTCTGTCATCGATGATTTCTTTTTTCTTTGCAAGGACTGCAGCTCTCCAAAATTTTGCTGATTGTACTACAGGTGGTTCTATAGGTATCAAAGGTCCTATATCTGGGGTACCATCAATACAATCATCGAGCCATCCTGACCTTTTCAAAGTTCTTTCAGCTATTAGCATTTGATCTTTCCTTTTTTGTCCTTTTTGACCAAGTTTCAGGAGTATTTCCGTGTCATTATTGTCTTCATCAATATTGTTGTTGAAGTCGTCGCCATTAAATGCAAATTCAGCATTGTGCATGTCATCCAGTTCATCAAGACCGTTTGAGGTCGCCCATGAATACCTTATATTTGCAGTATTATTCTTCTGACGTTTAGCAGAGAAATCATCTCTTGCATCCAAACACTCATACCGCAGACCAAAGTATTTCATGATCTCGAGCTCTCTTTTAGAAAACTCATGGTCTACAAAAGCATTATCCCATGTTTGTAATTTACATTTGAGTTCTTTGCCACTTCTCCATGGCTTGAAAAACGTTAACATTGTACAACAATAATATTCTCGATCACCATGGTCAGCCCTTGGCAAAGTGTTTGGAATAAAATTAGGAACTATGAAGGGATCATTCCCTTTCATTTTGGCATGGTGGGTAAGATATTGTGGATGATTGGGATGTAAAGTATAATCATTTTCAAATTTTGTCAATTTATTAAGATCAACTTCATTTGTTTTATCAACTATTTCTGGGCCTGCATTTTTATTCAAACTATCAGGTTTTAGAATTTCATCTATCTCCATGACTATATCATTATCAACGACATTAGACAAGTTGTCATCACTGGAATAGTCAACATTAGTAGGTTCAGTGCAAGAGTCAGACAAATCATCACAGCCTAGATTGTCAAAAATTTGGTTTTGCACTGGTTCTCTTCTGGCCCTTTTGGTCTTTGTTTTGGTGCGTCTTTTCTTTGGTTCCATAGTGGCAAGACATATCCAGTCATACAGTGATACATTATCATACAAGGCTGGTCTGAACATATAATTATTTACTTTGGAAAGTCCAATGTATGCGCCATTATTCTTACCAATAACAACCTTTTGTGCATTATCTTGGTCTTCACATATATTGGGAATTTCTTCATCAGACCATGCACTGATAACCTCTTTAACATAAGATCTCCAAAAGAATGGCACAAATTTATGACTGGTGTAGTGATCAGGATTTCCAAGGACATATAATGAAGCCATTGGAGCACCAATTTCCATTTTGGAGGTGAGTGAATTGACTATTTGTGTAAACAGCTTTCTGACTTTGTCTTTTCTTTTCAGGTCGCCACCAATCATTTCGGAATTCTTATCAAAAATACTTTTTATCACTTCAAAAATGCTATAGGTCTTCAAGGAGAATTTTGTAATATAATCTGTTATGTATGCAACTATGGCCTTTATAGCAGTACCTGATAATAAGCTGGTCACATCAGAATTGCATCGTAGCATATATGTAACTTCAGGTGTCACCGTGTTCATCCAAGGTTCACCATGCTTGAGGTTGAGAGCACCAGTGTTAGGTTCTACAAAAGTTTGTTGAAAGATATCACGGGGAAATCGTCGTTTACATTCACCTTTCGAATTAAGACAGTATGGCTTTTTTTTGCCATCATGCCTGTTATGTACATTTAATCGCAATAAAAGATCATCTACAACATCTTGAAACCTTTGCCACCATGTTGATCTTTTGTTGTGATATTGACAATTCATGGAACAATTATATGATGGTGGATCTGGCATGACACATGTTGGTTGTTGATATTCAGGTTTCGACATTGTCTGTTCCATTTTCTGTGATACCTCATCTTTAGAACCTGTCATGAATTGTCCTACACACAAACTTTCCAAATATTCCACCAATCTTTTCTGAAAGTCAGAATTTTCACCCATAATTTTGTCACGTATTTCCTGAGGTGTAAGGCATCCCTTTATCCACAACAGCATATGAAGATGCAAGGTAAGACGTCCTTGTTCCTCTACTGTTGCATAATAACCTGATGTGTTTCCATACAGGCCAGGATGAGATTCATTTATTCCTAATATATGTTTGATGAACATTTCAGTAGTAAAGTGAAAGAAGCGGGCTCCAGCAACTGGATTGTTTGCAATTAGTTTGTAACAATCCTGGGGTAGACGTAGTTTAGGATAAAACTTTTCTTTGTTGTCAGCATAATATAAGCATAGTGGGTGATTGATGTCTGCAGGTGCAAAAGTGATAAACCAAGTCGGAGCACCAATATAGGATATCAGAGACCAAATCTCATTTCGCATGTATTTCTTGTTAGTAATTGAACCTTTGACCTGACCAGCTACGTGATCCAGATCAGAAATGAGTTTATAGCATGCTTTCTCTTCCGATGTATCTGGTTTGACTCTATCACCTCTAGATAATCTCTTAGAGAGGTCATCCAAAACAGCTGTATTGATATTCATCAGGCGATCTGCAATATCGTTGAAATTATGTTTGTTAGTCAACAAATATCCTCCGGTTGTACTGTCCTTGATTTGTTCTTGATTGAATGCAATCAATGGAAAATAGGGATCGGTTTGAAATCTTTTGTCATGGTACATCAGGAGATGTCTTTTGTGCATCATATCACTGATGCTTAAAACATCATTGTCTATGCTGCTAATACCACCCAAGCCATATGGAAATAGGCAGGGAAACATCATAGGATATAACTAAGGATTATTAAAGAACGATTCTAGATTTCTAGCATGGCTTATGGCAAGAACACCACCATGGTCATCTATCAAGTGCTTGGTCGCTCTAGCTATTAATGCCTTTGGACTTGTAATATCTAGATTTTCGCCAGTTACTCCACTAACAACAAAGAGACAAGGCCCATCTTCCACACCATCTTCCACTTCATTGTCAAATGCACTAGTGGCTTCTGGTTCCTTATTTGTGTCTGCTGGTCGATATGCAACCACAACAGGAATTCCATGATCTGGATATTGTGCTAGATTTTCATAGGAGATATCTAAATCATAGTAATCCATGTGATTCAATTTCAGCCATTCTAAAGCTGCAGAAACTCGCCTTCGGCGAACCAATAAAGGCGTTCGCTCCATGTCTTCTGGAGTTGGTCTGGCAGGACCAGTGAAAATAAAGGCTAGCACTTCATCAAGTTCTTTAATTGTTGGAGGCAACCGTTGATATATCTTTGGTGTTGGGTTTTGAAACATGATGGCATTTGCTTTCATTTTATGCATCCCAGAGGAGACACGAACAATACATTTGTTGTGACGAACACGGGCAATCAAAAGTTGTTCAGCAAATGTTAGATTTTGAAGTTGTGCAGGAATTCTTTCCATCCAAAGTCCATTCGCCAAAGCATATTTGGGAGTTTGGCCTTTATTCAGACTGAGCACACATGGTTTGCATATCCATTTACATGTGTCATCTAGCACTGGACCTTTGATATCCTCTATTGGATCAGAACAATGATATCGTTCACATCTTGTGATTCCCATATTGTCTCTAGTTAATATTTTCAGATTAACCTTCGTCTTTGACAATAAAGACATGTTTTTCAATGCAACCAATTGACCACATACAGCACACCCACTTTCTTGGAAACATTCAGGTGATGTATCTCTGCACCAGTTGCTGATTATGGTTTCCTTCAATTCAATAGATGGAGGAGGAGGAGGAAATAATTGCTCATCTGACTTGTCCAATTCTTCTTTCATTTGAGCCTGAGTTTCTTCTTTGCCGCACTCATATGTTTCTGTCATTTTTTGTCTTCTGTACCACTGTTTACACAGGTCTTTATGTGATTTAATATGATGCACATGAAAAATAGAAACATGAGTATCACAAGCTGAACAATTATGCCTCATTAATGCCACAGATAGATCTTGTCCATGTAATCTTCGTAATGTCTTTGACAAATATATACCATGTATTGTTGTTATTTCACCAATATCCTTCACTGTCAAATTTGGCAGAAGTTCATGTAAAGGCATTTTAACACATGCATATGTTTTTCTATCTTCATATAAAGTGTTGGCTGTTTGTTCATCAATATGCCCCACATATTCGAATAATATGTCAGAATCATGGTTGATATTATTAGACGGTAGCATAAAAGATTGAAGAAAGCTAAACTTGAATGTTGGTATTCGTTTACCACCACCAATGTAGTCATATCTATGAACGGAATTTATATATAAAGATTTAAACAAGTGTCCGAATAAATTCAAATTGAACACAATTATGTTTGAACGGCTATGCCGTATTATGAAACATAGTGTGGTCCACAGCAACATTGCATGTGATAGAGAACTAGTAATACAATGAAATAAATATGCTTTGAAATCATGTCGTCTCAATAGCGATCGCATGAGCAATGCTTTGATCATTTTACAACGACATTGGACAGTGATAGGTTTGAGAAGACAATACAAAGCAAAGAGATATTTAGGAGGTAAGAAATATGTTCTGGCATATTGAATAGAACGTATTCGCATTTTGAAGGCGCTATTTTTAAATGTAGTCCAAACGAATAATGGATCGACTGTCAAGTTATCTTTTGTTTCTTTTGTTATTCCAATGATCTTTACATATAGTGTTGCATTTATTTGCATCAATATTGTTGCATCGCCCTGATCTGGGGCCAACTCATGTTCTATGAGTTTTCTTTGAAAAACATCCAATTCTTGGGTCAAGGTCGATATCACAGGACAGGAAATTGGTTCAGGAGAGATATACATAAGTTTGTCTTGGCATAGTTGTGGAAATAATGTTGCATTTGCAAGGAAATATAGATAAGTCAAACATGCAATGCAGACACGGATGATGTTGTGGGGATTCATGAGGATTTGTGACAGTAAGAGGAAACACCGCCCATTTAACTAGTCAAGTGGTTCGGATCATGAATAACAATTAACACAATGGGATTGATCATATGACATTATATTATTTGTAAGCTTTTCCCAAAACACCATAAGGCGTGCCTGAATCTTTAGAAATCTGTGTTTACTTTTTTTATTCCATTCTATGTTCCTGTGACATGCCTTGATACAGGCCAAAAATGCATCTGTATCATGAATAGCTGCCTTACGATCTTATTAGGGGTCTGGCTGACAAGACATTGATCAAACCAACTGAGAAGAACAATGGTACCCCCTTTTAAGATATTTTGTGGATTTAATCTTCAGAGTCTCAGTGATATTTATTTCTAGCTTGCTCAACAGACAAAACAGGTATTGAAGTTGAACAACCAGGCTGTTTGACAACTGTGCATATTTGACAATTGCTTGGTAATTCATGGAAATTATCATTGTTCTTCATCCTTGTCAGAAATACATTGTCATTTTTATGGAGCTGTACGTATCATTCCCACACAAGTATACTGTATTATTCCGGTACCAAAGAGTCATAGCTCCCCTTGGAGTGACAGTTATATCTTCCACTACAAGAGGGGGTTTTGTTACTCTTGTATCATTGTATCCTCATTTAATAGGTCCATAAAGTTCGTGATTCTGGTTTCTTACATATATTCAATTTGAATTTTCATTAGCCCGAATGAGAGTCATCTCAGGTTGTCCTTCTCAAGTTGAGTGTGTAGGTGGTTGTACAACTGAACTGAAAGTAATGCATTCACCAGGATATATTTTAGACAAACAGATTTTCAGTCAACAAGATTGATGCCTTATGCTGTATCTATGCTCACTATCATGCTCAATTCTTATGGTCATAGGACAGTAACACAAACCATTTTTAACGGAGCAAAAAGAAATACATATATAGAAACTGTACAAATGTTAATAGTAGCGATGTATGAGGAGGACATTTGAGGGCACAGATTGTCACCAAGTTTCCAGAAATCAACGACTGGGATACAGTCTTTTTAGTCAAATATAATGAATACTCCACAAAAGAAGGACTTACTCCTCCGAAATTAAGGCCCGGGATCAAGTTTGGATGTCGATGGCTTGGGAGATGAAGGCCTCGTTTGGCTTGGAGTAATGGAGAGTAGGATTTCGGGTGGAACGATGTTGCTCCAATCCACATCCATTGATGAAGTGCTGGGCTCTGCAGGGGTCGATGACTGGTGGCGTGACGATGCACGCGTATTGGGACGGAATCCTAGGACATGGAGAAGATCAGAATTGGAATATATACAGCCTATGATGTAATGTTGAAATACATACCCGGAGTCGGAGACTTCTTCGGTGGCTTCACCAGGTTGAGCTTCTCTACGATAATGCCCGCTTGCTCCGAAGCAACATCCAATTTCCTCCTCTTTGCCATCTCGCCATCCTCGTGACCATCGCTGGGAGACATCTTTTCAGGTTCGGGAGATCCGTCATCGTTGTCCATGGTTATATCATTATCAACATCCAACAACCCCGCCCACTCTGGTCCTAAAATGACCAACTTCGCAGATTCCGGTGCCACAACATCCGGCTCGGGGGCGATGGGTGGCTTAATCTCCATTGTCAATTTCTCCGATGCCGATTGCCGGGTTGTGCGCGACGACCCAATTTCAACAGCGACTGCGAGATGTCAGTGCATTAATCATAACAAGGTGAGCAACGTACGCATTTGGGCCTTAGACCGCTTCTTCTTTACCGGGGCTACGTTCTCCTCCATCTTTATGTCGTCTATACATGAATAAATGTGTTGGATCATCGTTTTGATATTCGGAATTCAATAACTCACCCTCATTGTCGTCCTCGGCTTTGGACTTGATTGTGCGCTCTGTCATGATGAAGGGTTTGCATGTATGACAATCACAGACAATGAAAGTACTTACTGGACTTGGGCTTGGGCTTGGGCTTCTTTTTGTCCTTCTCGGACGAATTGTCTGCGCCACCTGAATATTCAATAGATCTATACACCACTATGGTTGAAAATTTGTACAAACCAGCAGAAGATGCCTTCTGTTTTTTGACCGATTTTGACTTGGCTTTGCCCTTGCCCTTGCCCTGGGCAACTGGCTCCTCTGCAAATGTATTATATCATTAGCACAATCACACATGTAATTCTAGATCACACCTTCATCATCATCCGCCACATCAGAATCGACGAGGTCACTATGTCCTTTACACCAAGCAATAACATGACCGATGATCTCGAGCTTTGTGGCGTCCGGAAGCCCACCGAATGACCAATTTGCCAAGGTTCCGCTGTGCCATGCTGGCACGGATTCGTCGTATTTTGCCCAATCTATGATGCCAGACGTGAGAATTCATTTGGCCATAAATACATATATACTTACCTAGATCCTCGGGCTTGATCTCGGTGTTCACAGCACCATGTTGAATCAAAGCCGATGGAGAATGTTTCCCGACATAAAATTCTTTCAGGAGCCAATCATCGAAGATCTTGCTTCGCCAGTCATGGGTAACCTCGTTTGCCCATTTCACCACCAAGACTTCTGCCCAAATTTCGTCCATGATGGTGTCGGTATACTTGAGGTAATCCCGAAGTGAATCGGTCCCTTCCTTATCATTTTTGACGTAGTCCGGCGAGTAGTTGGGTGCCTTGTTGTATGCGATGGCTGCTGTCGCGTAGATGTACATATCCATTTGATAAATCAAGCAACGGAGCGGTTCCTCGTATCGTTCGGGGATTTCGCGCCATAACTCACCTCGGGCAGTGGCATCGTGGGGGTGTGTCTTCAGTACATAGAGATTACGAGAAAATACGGGAATGGTGCCGGATTCCTTGTTGGGTGCCGGAATCTTGGGCAGGACCATGTACTGGATTTGGAAGATGCGATGTAGCTCCTGCAGCTTTTTGGGCGGCGCATCAGGCCAGTACTTGAAGGTGGCGGGATTGACAGTGGGAGTCGAGGTTTTGACGACTGGCAAGGACATGGTAGATGAAATAAAAGTTTTTTGGTCGACGTGTGAGGCGATTTGAGAGCAAAAGAAAAGGGCGGATTTATTACTCAACGCTCCAGACTATGAATACGGATGTCATGACCACGTGACCAGATCAATCGCCACATGTTCGACCTCATGTTCGGCTTCTTTGCATGCATAAACAACAGATCTATTTATTTATGTTTTTGATGTGGCTCAAGCTTAGAAGTTGTCCAAAGCTAGTAATTGCACGCAGAAAACCGACATGTGCAGCATATGGAATATTTTCCAGTTGGTAAGGCGATAAATCGAGTTAATTCGTTCGATGAATATTCACGGACTGGTCCGTTGACGGAAAAGCACAACAAGTCTGACTTGTTGGATGGATGTAGAAGGACTAGATATACTACAACAAACATGTTGTTTGGTGTGTTCGGTCACCGGACATGTTTGGTGGATGTCAATGTACGACTAGATATACTACACCGAACACATCAAACATGATCGGTGTGTTCGGTGGAGATGTTCTGTGGATGTCAACCAACGGTTGTGACTAGATATATCACACCAAACACATCGAACATGTTCGGTGTGTTCGGTGTGATATATCTAGTCACAACCGTTGGTTGACATCCACCGAACATCTCCACCGAACACACTGAACATGTTCGATGTGTTTGGTGTAGTATATCTAGTAATATTGGTTCACCAACGTTGACCGAACATCTCCACCGAACACACCGAACATGTTTGATGTGTTCGGTGTGGTATATCTAGTCACAACCGTTGGTTGACATCCACCGAACATCTCCACCGAACACACCGAACATGTTCGATGTGTTCGGTGTAGTATATCTCCTCATAATGGTTGGTTGACATCCACCGAACATCTCCACCGAACACACCGAACACGTCCGATCTGTTTGGTGGACATTGCTCTTTCAAGACATTTAAATGATTCCATTGCTGATCAACGTGTTTGGCACGTGTTCGTTGTTTTATCATTGCCACTCTTGTCAGGTGACATAATTCCGACGTCTTATAATTAGAAGGTTTGTGGAATCGTCACCACCCACTATCAACCACCCTGAAAGTAATCAATCATTAAGGTATTGATGTATTAATGATATCTGTGTCTGTTCCTCATCCCACCCATCCGAAATCCTGCCTAGGTCCACAAACATGCCATATAAGAAGGAACTTGGTTATGAACTTTGCATGCACATCTGCCCTGGTCGAAAATGCGACTCTCCAAAAACGAAATGTCTTTTGTGGAAGAAGGAAGGCAACTCCTGCCAAAGACATGTCGGATCCGCACACCAACATCCCAAATGCGTTTCGTCTGGAATTTGTCCGCAGTCGGTATGTCTTGGTCGCAACATACGTGAAAATTCGCAGGGTGTCCGCAATGCGACGGCCGCAGAACTCGATCTCCTTCCATGCAAAAGGCTATTATCTGACTCTGAGATGGAAACATCATCTGACTGTGAAACGGAACCGCCAACCACCGTAAGCAACAATGAACGCCGTATAACCACATTAAGCAACAATGACGGCCGTGTTTTCAAAATCCTTTTTATCCTTGACCCAACAACTCGTATCGCGAGCAAAGCCGCAGCCATTAACGATCTTGCATTTGTCACCACGACCATATCCGACATCGAACTCGATACCATTGCCCATCTTGATGGTTACGTCCATATCATCAAGTCATACAAGAGTCGCTATTCAGCATGTATTCAAGAATGGGTAATGTCTATTGTTTAATTTGTGGATTGTTGATACTGAAACGTATTTCACAACAAACAGGTTTATATCGGAATGCGACTACATCATGAGGATGGAGCCCGGCGCTTCAATGTCAAATACATATTTTGGCCCGAGTTCCTTCATGCAATACTTCGCCATCAAGACAAAGGCGATACGTGGCAAAAGTTCGCATCGGCAGATTGTGTATTTGGTGGTGTGGATATGGGAATGTCATACATGTAAGATTGACATCGCTTTAATTAATTCTGCTCCATTTTTGCTGCATTATACTGATGTCTTGACAGCGGTAACCAATACGGATTGACACTGGAAAATGTGTCGATTTTCATGACTGGCATGGACGAACTCTGTCGAACAGCACACATCTGGCCGCCTCCGAAGCAGATGAACACGGTCCATTCAAAATGGATACAAAATCAAAACTTGCTTCATGTCGCTTTGAATGTAACGCATACAATACGCCCTCAAGCAAAATTATTAAACGATGGCGACCAATTCCCACCGAATATTGTCTTGAAACGGACACACAGCGACACCGGTCATCACGTCCTATTACCTGGCAACGCCAAGCGCAATTGGGAATACATGCGCAATAACTGTGAGGTTCCAGGTTCACGTTGGTTTGGGCAAACGTACATCGAACCACTGAGTAAGATGGGTGAATGGCGTGTGTTTCTAGTTGGCGGAAAGGTCGTGTATACGGTGCACACCCTGTACAACAAGGAAAGCAAGTCCTGGAAGTGGGATATCGTCTCAAGTTTCTATACCTTGGATGAGTTAAGGTGAGTGCCCTTCATTTTCACTTGTCATATCATATGCATGATTGTCTTAACTTTGTCAGAATATTTCAAACGCAGGGGACTCTATTGAAGACGGTGGCGTGCAATCCGGACAGGGGCGCCATTTCTATTTGAGAGCAAGGCAGAAACGAGGTCTTCGACTTTGTCCAAAAGACCTACGAAGGGCTTTATGCGATAGAGTCCAATATGGTTGGTGGAAAACCATCGATGAGTGTTTTTTGCCGTATGGACATATCGCTCATTGTGGATTCCAAAACGGATACTGTGTCCTATTTCGTGAACGAGGTGGAACGTTATCACACATGCAGCCTCTGGTCGAACATGAAGTCAGGTCCGAAATCCGTTCGAGCACCCATTGGCTCATTAGCAGACACTTTTGCAGGGGTTTTCTATAAATGGTTGATTGACATCAAAGGTCCATACTCATATTTGTAATATTATCTGTACAGTCAATGGATCGGTTCGCGTTTATTTCACAAAACAGACATAAGATACAAATATAAATGATGCTAAGTGGAGCAATCATTTCGGCACTCCCAAGACCATGACCCATTGCACATTGAGTGAAATGCTCTTCATCATGTCATCTACACGCTTGAATGTATTGATGGTGTGTCCAACAACGACACAGGATCCTGCAGGGATATTGTGCGGGAAGATGGGTAGTTGCTGGAGCGATATGAGAGTGGACGTGAAGTCCGCTTTGACTTTGCGTGCATCATAGATGGGCACTGACAACACATACTTAAGATATCAATTTATATTAGACGACCGGATGCTTACCAATATCGTAAAATGATAGAGCGGCCTTATGATAAGATGGAGTGGGTCGACGAGTGAATGGACTAAGTTGTACATTTTTGGATGTCGATGCCTCTATGAAAATCGATTAGGAATTACAACTAAAAATGATTAATGCACAAACTGGGAGATGTATCCATTCCACTTGCTGTGGTCGTTGAGAAGGACACATAGTCCTTATACAGTTGGGCCCGAAATTCGGACTCACGAATCACCATTCCAATAGCACCGACATATCGCTCCCATTCCCCTTGAAGTAGTGCACCCTGTATAACCTTGACCGGCTTTGTATTGCCACCAATCTTGGGCTCATCGAGAAAGCAGGACTCCACTATGATGACCGATGTAAAGATCGTCAGCATTCCACCTCCGACTGCATGAAAGAAGTTGCGACCAAATGCACCAGTGGAGATATGGGCAGGGTTATCACGAGAGAGATTAGAGTACCTCCCAGATCTATCAAATGTAATGGCGGAAACCAATAACCTATATTATATCCAATGAATCGACCAAATTGACCTCAAATTGCTGTTCAAATAACGTACTTTCTGTTGATCTTGTAGATGTCAGTGATGATATCACTGAACTGTGGGTTGCCATTCCCAATTGCACTGGACCAGGATACCATTGCTGCTGCCCTGAATGGTTATGAGTAAATGACAAGGGTATAAATGCAATTGCATACTTGATATTGACACAGTCTTGGTAGGTGTCAACAAGTTGAGGATCCCTCGTGCCAATATCGGACTCATTAACGTTTGGAGATGGTAAGCTAGATTCACGACATCTACATCAAACACCACGGTGTAATAAGATCCAACACACCTGGTGATCTGCGTCAGTGCATAGGTCAGATCTCCATCATCGCCACTGGAGCCTTTATCATCGTCGGTATCATCGAGCATGATGGCCTTCGTGGACTTCGACTTCTTGGATGGAGTATTAGAAACGCTGTTACAATTAATGAATGAGAATATTCATATCGGCACGTAAAATACACACGAAATTGGCTTATCGGGGTTCTTCATCAAGGCTACTTTGCGACGATGCCTAAACAGTCAAACGATTTGTTTGAACAAATGGATATGTCTATGATAACCGAACAACTCACTTAGAACCGTAATCCTCTTCCTCTTCCTCTTCCTCCTCTTCCTCACTGTCTCGTGATTGATTAGATGCAGCTTTCAATTTCTTGGCGGGGGAAGGCGTTTTACTATAGATAACCTGTCAATGATGAGACAATACCTATGAAAAATATTTACACATTGTCGTCATTGTCGGTGACATTGGGAGATGACATTTGACGTTTCTTTCCACTGTAACAGATTGATATCATGGTGGATATATTTGATATTGAAACACTAACACGTCTTTAACGTTGCGAAACTTGACGGAATGCCTAGGAGGATATTGATATTTGTTAACTCATATTGGATAACAATGATATGTGATTATAGATACCTTGTGAGCGTTGACGGTGCCATTACACTGCCAGTGCTTTGAATACTGACGGCATCATCATTAGCATCGGACAAAGCCACACTGTCCATTGGTCAAAAATAGATAACAATTAAAACGATGACACATACATATCATCATCAGCCCAAGTCTTGATGACCTTCTTCCGCTTCTCGATTGTTGCAGAAGGCCATCTTTAGTGCATGCAATAGAAACTTCAGTTATACCGAGTAAAATAGGGATGCATACATGGTGGCCTTGGATTTTGCTTTCGAGTTTGATTTCGTGGCGGTGGACTTCTTGGGAGGCATTGGAGAGCGGTAAAAGTTGATGGAATAGTGGATATCATCTCCACTCACGCTTTAAATCACTCAAAAACAATAAGCTATGAATTCAAGATGAATCAGTGAATCCAAAACTTCAACAATAACATCAGAGGATCCACCATTGGCACATGCTCATATACCAAACGAGGCTTCTTGGGCCATGTACTCCATGCAAAGCGCAAAGGTATGCATGAAAAATGGATGACTGTCCACATGATATTCGCCACAAGTTTATACTGGTAGATTTCATGAATTGTTGACAAATTCAATTAAAGTTAGGAATGGAGACTAAACAAAAAGGGGTATTCATAAAACAAAAATGCATAATGCCAAATTAAGAAACATGGGGTATACTAACAGATATTGATGCATAATGGATAGGGGCTAATTTTAATGCTGTGCACACATATACTGTGATGCAGAATTAATGCGGAAAAGCTGGAGTACATGCTTGACTATACCATATCCAAACCAGACAGCTGACAACCAACATTATGTGGTGCATTTGAAAGACATGGAAAGGATCCGTATTATGCAAAATGACGCAAACTTCAATATTGAAGAATGCAATACAAAAACAAAAGCAAAATGGATCCCGAAAGCTATCATCACATGGACATCAAAAGCCAATATGGATATGATCGGTGATGGCGGAAGATATAATCCATGAAGTGGACGAAATTGTGCCACGCAATATACATCTCACCACTGCTTTGTACGTGATGGACAACTATTACAACTTCAAGGGTGCATGTTAGCAATATCCACCATATATATACTGGCCAGTATTTGACACCAAATTGACAGCTGAACATCTGCAGGAAATCATATCTGCATGCTTAGACGATGATGAAAGTCAGCTTGCGAAGGCCACAAACGTAAGTCATTGGATTTGAAAAGGTATATCATATTGACCGCATTGCCAGATTGCAAATGTCAATATTGTGCATGTTGACTCTCCAAATTGCTGGAAGTTTACACTTCCAACCAATGATGAATCCGAACATCAAGAATTGGTATTAAGTTTGCAAGCGATTTTGGTGGCGAGAGATCTTCCACCCATAACAACCAGGTATGTGCTAAATTCGTATCAATTCCTTGAATACCATTCTGATGAATCACTGCAATAGTCAACCAGAACGCCGAATGCCCTTCATACGTCAAAGCATAGTCGTAACTGGCCTTGATACAATTGGCTTTCAATCCTATATCGATAACCTTTGGATTCTGCACCAGAAACTGGCTCGTCAATTTCCTGACAAAGCAATGCAAGCTTATATGCCTTCTACATACATGGATTACATGGCACTCGCAATAGGAACCCAATATTTCACTGATCGCCAACACGACAACTCTTCCCCTCACATTCCATTCGAGCATGCCATCGATCCAAAAGGCATATTAACCTCACTTGCGAATTCCCGCTACTTTCATGGCCAGGACAATTGCGTACTTTATTACAAGTTGAAGTCTGATAGAAATCGACATTGGTGAGTGACGATGAATTGGGATCACATCTCTACTGATGGAAATATTTATTAGCTTCATTCCAACAAACCCAACTTGCTTTAGAATTGGTGATATAGTGGAGGTTCAGTTTACAATATCGGCAGTTCCGGTAAAGAAGGATAAATTCAAGATGATTCTGAATCTACGGTCATTGGCACTGGTAGACAGTGACTTCACAGAGGTAACACTTTAATACATCAAGAATTAAACGAATACTGATGTATATTCTCAGGAAGCAACTATGATTCGCAACAAGACAGCTTTGCCTACACCAACTACACAGCCCAGAATAGCCATCAAACGGCATGTTGGGTATGTGGAAGAGGGTAATGATGCAGAGGGTGTTGTGGAAACAAGGCGACGCTTCTATAATATGAATATAGACCGATGCTAATGTATAATATTGTATGTGTACTCAACCCGTTGATATGTTACAGCTGTTTTGCTATCTGATGGCAGCAACTGCACCTTTTTGAATCAATTGAGAAATTTGGACTTGGTAGAATTTTGGGTGCTGTGTTTTGTATCTCATGAAATACTATTTGGATTAAGATGGTTATACAGGGAAAGTTGTACTATGTCTTGAGGACTATCTATGCCTGTAATTACATTTGAACAATATTTAGGATATAGTGAGTTGTTGATGAAATAAAAGGTAGACCAGTACTTTTTGACGCCCAAAATGATACTGTCAAATTATGACATCGAAAGAGCTCATATGAAGAAGACTGGAGGGAGAAGGTTGTTCATCTTTTCAAGGCCTAGAAGTACATATACCATATTCTTCTCTATTTTTGTCCTTTGAGCCGTCATTGCATCTGTACTATGTTTGTCTGTCACTAGGCTCGAAATACAACCAGAATCATAAACTGTATAACCATCTTGATCCAAGCAGTATTTCATGAGATACAAAACACAGCACCCAAAATTCTACCAAGTCCAAATTTCTCAATGCGCCTTTTTGCTGAAAAGATGAGAATGAGCTATTGAAAATCCATTATCTACCTATAATCCAGATTTAATGTTTGCATATTCTCTTTGTATCACGACTGGATAGCTAACTATATCCAATGTTCAATGTGTACTGATCACATATGACAATAGTAACCTGAACATATTGACCGAACACATTGACCGAACACACCGAACATGTCCAATATGTTCGGTTTGTGGTCCATGAAACTGAATTACAATTCATTGTACAAATTCAATCAAACTACCTTTACTTCGCATATGTGATGCATAACCTTTTGTTCAAAGACGTGTCATATTAACTGGACGAAATCTGCAGGTACAACAAGCATATTTACTCCTTTATATCTAAATTGATGACGAAATTCACTGCTGTACTGAGAAGCCTATGTTGCTATGTTCCTGCATTGATACCATTGGATTGTATCTTGGCCCAACCTTCACTTCTTCCCATCCTGCCATAAATATGATGCTTTGCTATTTAATAATTGCTTTCCAATCATATTATTTTGTTCTGGCATGATTGGAGCTTCTCTTGAACTAATTATGTTCCTTGTCCTTGTGTCTGGATCTCGAATCATTATGCAGTTGACTGCATTTATTGTACTATTTTCGTGTCCTTTGATGAAACATCAACAAATTATACACCTCACCCTTATGAGCCCATTCAATGAATACATTGAAACAGCATCTGGGGTACCAATGTGTGAACTCCATAGTTTCTCAATGTTGATAGCTCTGCTTGCACTTTCTCTGCTTCAATATGGGATGTCAAATATGGCACATAATGCACATCCAACAACTGTCCAGACTTTTATTTCTGCTATTATTTGTGCAATTGCAATGCCCCGGATTCAGGTAGGGACATCTGCAAAACACTTTGTGCCGAAAAATGATGAACCCGCCGGTTAAACCAGTGTTAAACCAGTTCCTTGTGATTCCAATGTACATAGCTGTTATATGTATCTGTAAACAAAGATATCATATCTGGTTCATTCAGTCTATATTGCACTGGCAATTCCTCAGAATACAGCAGGGATACTAGTTGGACAATACAGAACTCTCAGTACTGTTCAGACAGGTTTTCAACTCATCCATATGTCATAATGCACATTACACCAACAAAGAATACGATTATTGTCATGAAGTCGACTTAGCAGTGGACTACACTTTCCCAACTTGGCACCTTTGATCTGGTGACCTTATTGTTCTTGTTCATTTGAGACAACAAATTCTCACAGTTACAAAGTCAGCAGTCACACGGTTTCAAATTTATTCACAGGGCTTCAAAATTGTTCCCACAGTTTGCAACAATTGTTCCCATGGCTTGGAAAATTAGAGTCTGACCCTGAGTTGAAAAATCCACCGTATAGAACGATTCCCTTATAGGGACTCGTAACATTCAACGCCAATGTCACGCCAATCCTACCCAGTCGATGCCAATGCCAATGTCTGCCAATATTGCAGATGTGATGCCAATGTCACGCCAATGCTACCCGGGCGATGCCCATGCCAATGTCTGCCAATATTTCACATTCAAAGCCAATGTCACGCCAATCCTACCCAGTCGATGCCAATGCCAATGTCTGCCAATATTGCAGATGTGATGCCAATGTCACGCCAATGCTACCCGGGCGATGCCCATGCCAATGTCTGCCAATATTTCACATTCAAAGCCAATGTCACGCCAATCCTACCCAGTCGATGCCAATGCCAATGTCTGCCAATATTGCAGATGTGATGCCAATGTTATGCCAATGCTACCCGGGCGATGCCAATGCCAATGTCTGCCAATATTGCAGATGTGATGCCAATGTCACGCCAATGCTACCCGGGCGATGCCAATGCCAATGTCTGCCAATATTGCAGATGTGATGCCAATGTCATGCCAATCCTACATGGGTGATGCCAATACCAATGTCTGCCAATATTGCCGATGTGATGCCAATGTCACGCCAATGCTACCCGGGCGATGCCAATGCCAATGTCTGCCAATATCTCACATTGGAGGCCACTGTCATGCCAATACCGCCAATATTTCACATTTGATGCCAATGTAACGCTAATATTGCCCAGATGACGGCAATGCCAATATTTCACATTGGATGGCAGTCTCACTCGAATACTGCCCAGTCACAGCCAATGCCATTGCCTGCCATTATATGCCAATCTCACTGAAATATTGACCATTTGCAAACAATAGAGATGTCTGCCAATATTTGACATTTGAATTCACTCTCAAGCCAATATTGCCAATTCACAGCCCATGTTAATGTCTGGAAATCATTCACATTTGATGGCAATTGCACACCAATTCTGCCGATTTGAAGCCAATAGCGATGTCTGCTAATATGTCCACATAGATTCCAATCTCACGCCAGTACCACTAATCTCATGTCAATACTGCCAATTCACAACCCATGCCCATGTTTTCCAACATTTTATGTTGGAAGTCAATTCCTCACTATTACTCCCACTCGGCAGGCAATGCCCATGGTTGCCAATATGTCACATTGGAAGACACTGGCAACCAATGCAACCGTCCACCCATATTTGGTTACAGAAGCCAATTTCAAGCCAATACTCACACTGCAATGTCCACAAATATTTCATATGCCCTGCCAATCTCAAGCCAATGCTCCCAATTTACAGCCACTATGAATATCCACCAATTTTTCATTCCAGAAGCCAATCTCCAGCCATTACCACTAATTGGCAGCCACTTCCAATGTCCAACAATGTTGCTCTCAAGTGGGCATGTGCAACCCCAGTCATATATAAGTCATGCATTTTCTTTCAACAACCTGCACTTATGGCCACAACTTTATATTAATATAGATAATACTAATTTATGTATGTCATTTTCTGCTGAATTCTGTCCCCATGAGAATCCTGTGTAAACATGGGTATAGGTATGGTGGGTCATGGGTGCTGATTTTGCAACCCATACCCATATGTACACATAGAAAAACACCATATCACTACATGTACCCATGATATACACTGCCCAGACTTCCAAGCCAAGCAGTTAGTTTCAAGAAGAGAGGGAGGATTATAGAATGTCTAAATGACATAGTCACAACATTGCTAGAACCTCCCATAAGTAAAATGTATTCATAAGTGTGAGTACTAAGCAAAAGGTGTTGAGACCCAGTGAGAATAGGACATTTTGTCAGAGATTTGTAGATATTTCAGTAGTCAAAATTCGTGCAAAATAGATAACTTCTTTTGGGTTCGATTGCCATGTGACTTGGTGACGGTTCTCGTCAACTACTGTACCTTGAAGTAAGTTATTCATATAATCTAAGCTCACTGACTTTATCACCAGACCAGACACCGTTAATATTGCGACCGCCAGCAAGCATACTTAGTAGAGCCAGTGACATCATGGTGTGTCTCAGTCACAGTCGCTCCGTCAGACTCACACACCTTCTCTCTCTTTCCTCCACCACCATGTCCCCCTTCTGTCAGCATTATGCACGAAGATTCCCTTCCCTGTAATGTTCTTTGCTGGAAGTTTCTTCTGATTGACACCCAGTGACTTGGAACTGAGGCTTTGAGCCCTCTAGGTTGCTTCATTCACGCCACAGAAGTCTTCCTAGTCAAAATCCTATGTCCTACAGAGGCACCTGGCAATATATTCAAGTCCTGGAACATCGGGTTCAAACCCATGCACCACAAATGGTATGTATTATGCGCATATATCCATTTTTTTTTCTCAATGGTCTTTGCAAACGATTCGGCAGTTTGTTCTTGTACATGCAGCAGAAGACGACACAACAAGAGGGTTGTGTCAACATCATGGCTAAATACTGTCTCTGGCGGCTGGCGTTCATCACCAAGAAGGGCCCAAGAGGCAAACCGCCCTCTGTTGCCAAGATCAAGACTGCCTCGGTGAGTGCTTTTTCACCTCGGTTTTGTCTGTACAAGTGAATCTGACAATTCATTTTATTAGGACGCTGTGTTCAATCCGTCAACCTTTGGGGAATCACTGGATGTGAGTATACGTCTGCAAGAGCGTAACTACCCGCAACAAAAGTCCCGATCATTCCTCGCAGATGGCATCCTTGCACTTTGGGGCACCAAATCTGAAGGGATATTCCGCATGCCTGGGGACGGGGACTCTGTCTCGGAGCTCAAGCTGCGCATCGACTGAGGTTATTACATGTTGGACGGTGTCGACGACCTGTACGTGCTCGCCTCACTCCTGAAGCTCTGGCTACGAGAGTTGTGCGACCCACTCGTCCCGGAAGAGATGTACAACGAGTGCATTGCGAGTTCGCACGACCCTGAACTTGCGTGCGCATCATCATGCGACTCCCGACCACCAACAGGCGCGTTGTGCTGTTTGTGATATTCCGTGTGCCTAGGGACGGGGACTCGGTGCGAGGCGCATCATCGTGCGACTTCCGACCGTCAACAAGCGCATTGTGCTGTGTGATATTCCACGTGCCTGGGGACGGGGACTCAGTGCGAGGGGCGGGGCAGGGAGCAGCAGGAGGGGGTGGGGGCAGGCCAAGGAGGCAAGCAGGGTGAAGAGTGGCGGGGGGCGGGACAAAGGGAATATGAATAGACACAGAATGATCGCAATACACGTGAATCGATAGCAATCAAACCGTCAATTGTTCTGAATCGCTCTGAAACAACAATCATATGCCCTCCGGCCAAACGTATATTTCAAACGAAACAATACATGAAAAACTACGAGAATCGCTGACAAAATGTCCGATTCTCACTGGGGTTGAGAACGTTTAGAACATTGTCCCAATAAAAGGAATTATTGTATGTACACATATTTTGCAGTTGATCGTTCACCAGCAGTGCAACCCCCTCATTTCTGAAAGTTGCACACCCCTTCGAAAACGAACCTGCGCAAGTGGGGAATTACCATCTGCCCAGTGAAACCACACATCTCCCTGTTGTGTGAAGGCAACATAAGCCATAGCAGACATTGTCAATACACCCATTAGCGAGAGCAATACTTGACGTCGCCAAACACCATTTAATTGCGCCCAGGATACCAATAGGGTTTGGATCCTGAGGGTTGTGTCCATCACAATATTCCTACTTTCGTTGCCCTCATGAATTGATTCTACCGACGTCCTCTGTTCCGGAATCCCGGAGATCTGCTTTTCACATGAGGTAAACGAATCCATCCAGAGGTTGGTGATGTGAACTCACCGCTTCACCGTGCATATCTTTGGCACCAACTTCAAATGGTGAACTCAGGGCCATACTCACTAGCACTCACTTGGCATGGCCATTGCTAACTCGTCTGCCAAGCATTTCCCATCCAGCCAGTCTGGGGCAGTATCACTTTCTTGATTGCTCGAACCTTGCTCCTCGTCAAGATATAATAAGACTACATTGTCAGGCTTAGCCTGTCCAGCGAGTCAGTCTTGTTCATCCATATCGTGTTGAATAACAAACCTGTTTATCTACTAAATCTACTCGTGTCAAATTACGAGTCCCTATAAGGGAATCATTCTATACGGTGGATTCTCAAACTCAGGGTCACACTCTAATTTGCCAAGCCGTGGGAACAATTTTTTGAAACTGTGGGAACAATTTTGAAGCCCTGGGAATAATTATGAATCCGTGTGACTGGGCGGAGCTGACTGTGAGAAGTTGTTGTCCCAATCAGAAAGTACAATAAGGCAGCCGGATCACAGGCTCCAAATTGGGAATAAGTAATACTACAAATTAACATGAGTGGAAGGCGCTGAACATTGCTCTGTGACGGGTTCAACCAGTGTCCCAGCTGTATTCTGAGGAACTGCCAGTGTAATTGACAACCATACATCAAATGTGTCTACAAATACATATATTGTGCAATATGTATTAGAATTATTTACAGGAGGAACATCGGACACTGGTCAGATACGGTGAACAGTGTTCAACAAGGTGTTCAACAAGTGTTCAAGCTTCAATCTGAAGCATTACCATTGCATAAATAAAGGTATGTACATTATATGAGGTGTAGCTAGATTTAAAATGCACATTGAATTTATTAATGATGGACACGTCGAACACTTGACAAACAGGCCAAACAGTGTTCAACCAGGTGTTCAACAAGTGGCCAAGCTTCAATCTGAAGCATTACAATGACATAAATAATGGTACATACTGTATATACATTATATGAGGTGTAGATATATTTACAATGCACATTGAGTTTATTAATGATGGACTTGTCGAACACTTGTCGAACAGGCCGAACAGTGTTCGACAAGCTGTTTGACAAGTGTTCCAGGCTTCATCTGAAGCATTACATTTGCATAAATAAAGTTACGTACATTATATAAGGTGTAGCTAGATTTACAATGCACATTGTATTATTAATGATACACTTGTTCAACACCTGTTGAACAGGCCGAAAAACCATTCAACAGTGTTCAACAAAGTGTTCGACAAGTGTCTCGGTTTTAATCAGGGGTACTGCCATTGCACAGCCAATGGTATGTGCAGTATATCGGATGTCTGGCAGTGGAAAGGCAAGATCTAAGTGCAGTATATCGGATGTTTTTGTGATGTAGCTACATGGGTCCAATATTGTTCAACAAAGTGTTCAGTAAATTTTCCATATGTAATCCAAGTAACCCATTCTTACTACACAACAATATAAATTTTATATGATATGTGTGTACAATACATACATTTATCAATTAATTCTAGGTTTTTGAAAGGTACTGAGCAAATGTCCATGCATGTTAGGCCGGACCATTGAATGAGAAATACCATATCGGTTTGAATAGTTATATTCATGGTAAAATGATGACGACTTTTTACGATTAAATGATACTCAGATATCCAGTCACTTTATGAAACTATTTGTGTTGTTATTTCACTTGTGAACGTATTGCAGAACATAATATTATATAAAATTGATGTTCACATGTAACTGTACAACGTAATTATAATAGATATTAATCGGCTTCATTCATCCTCAGGTTGGTCAAACGTCTTCGGGTTTCTATGACATCTTCATCATTGTCTGTCAACTGGACATAACCCACATTACATTTGATATTAATCCTGGTCATAGTATTGAGAGCAGGATGAGGTGCCTTCGTTCGACCTATCGTCGCATTCTGGATGTACATTAGATATTATTAATTGAATTATTAGATATGTCTGGTACCTCGGTAAACTCGCTGTTGACCAGTGCTAATGAGCGCAGATTGAGTATCATCTTAAATTTGTCGTTCTTGACTGAAACCGCTGATACCGTCATCTGGACTTCTACAATGTCACCAATCCTGAAGCAAGTTGGACTGGCAGGTACAAAGCTGTCATCTATATCATTATCAATGGTCAAACTATTGTTGTGCTGAGCACTCACCAATGCCGGCCTCCGTCTGATGTTAACTTGAAATAAAGGACCTCATTATCCGTCCCATGGAAGTATCGAGTATTGCTCATGGATGACAGGATACCTTTGGGATCGACGTTGTGTTCGAATGGAATATGGTATGAAACATTGTCATGTCGGCGATCGGTGAAGTATCGGGTGCCAATAGATAATGCAGTGTATTCGATATAGGTGGATGACGTGAAGTCCAGCATTGCACGTTCTGGGAAAGTACGGGCCAGTTTCTGATGTAAGATGCGGAGGTTGTCAAGGTACGATTCGAACAGTGGTATGTTGAGACCTGCTATAAGGATGCTCTGACGAAGAAATGGTGTTCGACGTTCGGGTGGTCTGGAAAATATATGTATATCAATTGTTTACGATTTATGTGATGGAACAATATACCTGCTGGTGATTGGTGGTAGGTCTTTGGCCACCAATATCGCCTGTAAGCTTAAGACAAGTTCTTCATGCTCGGTGGTATCAGTACTCGGCCGTGTAAGTTTCCAGCAATTTGGTGAGTCATTATGAACTACATTGATATTCGAAATCTGCAAATGTAAAGAAACACAGCATACATCGTAAAATTTGAACATACATTTGTAGCATTGGCGAGTTGACTGTCATCATTGTCCATCCGTGTCGATATGAGATTACTTAAATGTTCAGCTGTAAAGTAGAGTTGAATGTATGAATGCCTTCAGTGGTATATGGACTGACATGCGCTTTTGAAATCGTAATAGGTGTCCATTTGCAAAGTGGAAGTGGGATTTATAATTCAAACGCAATTTTCGACTGTTTTATCATGAATCGTTTTCGATCGTCATCGAGATTATGGCAGTGCATCATGTTCATCCTCCATGAACTTGTGATGTCTGTATGGTGTTTGCATTCTTGTGTTGCAGATCTTCTCAATAGATTCTTATTGTTTTTCTCCATTTTATAGGACAGGATATACATCGACAGCTATCGTAATGCTTGACCTCCTTATTGTACAGCATTAAAAGGAAACCCCTATCCATTCAGAATGATTTGTTTCCGATGCAACTGTCAGTATAGTTGATCCGATGTTTGTATTTGTTTGGAAATGAGTATATATGTCACATAAACTTCTATTTCCGATTTGGCTGTGTTATGATCTTATGATCAGTTCCATGTGGTGACAGCTGTTCTACATTCCAAAATCCTAATTAGACTTAGTGTTTGATTATTCTCCATACCAGTAATCCATATCCATGTTGTTGGATGATGCTGAGCGTAACAGCTGGTCAATCATGGGTTCTACATCATGGGGAATGTCCCTGATTTTTTTTTCATTTTTATGGCACTATGATCCGAATAGTTCTCCTTCAAACCATCAACAGATGTAGTTTTCATACCTGCCAGTGTGATCTCCATAAACGAGTTCTTTATTGTATTCGATCTGTCTCAGTGTACTTAAATAGCGATGAGAGTGCAATGGTATCGTCCACATCCGACCCTTCATTCATCTACGATATCTCACACAGATTCATTCCTCACCCTAAAGCTCTTATCTTTGCAATGGCCCCTAAGAAGTCTGTGAATGTGAAGACTCAGTCCAAAGCTTGATCAAGCGCCGTTTCGTATGTATATTTATTTTCATGTATTGCTGCTCGTTCTGAATAAAGGTCATACTGTTGTTTCTAGGAAGGGTAAGAAGGTCACCACCACCAAGCCTGTCGATGATGAAGTGTACGTGTTTATTCCAATATTCTGATTCATCCACCATGACTAAACCACCCAGTAGTATTGCCAACTCCAAAGACGAAGACATTATTAGTGTTCATAGCATCACTAGCATTGCCAAACCCGTCTCGTCTATGAGGTGTGTCTCATGAATTGTATTTTCAGATACTAGTGATTTACTTCAGTAATATAGGCGGTCCAGGAAGACCACCAATAGAGCAAGGTTTGCAAGTTCAATTTATACTGTTCATGCAAACTAATATTCTTTATATTCAGCGGTAAAAGGCGGCATGCTTCAGAGGAAGACGAAGACAGGTCAGTAGCTCTAAATAATGTCTTTTATATTTGTGTATTCTTTAATCGCTTTACATAGTAAATTCTCTTCTCCATCGAAGAAGACAAAGTCAAACCAGCATCAATTACATGATGAGGATGACGACAGCGACGAAACATTCATGTGAGTTGGAAATTGAATAATTGGTCATATGTCAGACATGTCGTAGGCCTATCGCAAAACTCAAATTCGGTTCTAAGAAATCAAATGCAGATAATGGTCTTCGGTATGATACTTCATATGATTCTTGTCCTTCATATATTAATAAATGATCAGCAACTCTGATACATCCATCAAAACCATGAAGGCGATTTCCTCCAAAGTCACAAAGACTACCCGTCTTCATGATATCAGTGACGACAATGTTTCCAGTAGCGATGATGGAGCTGTGACATATGCACAAAACCAAATCACCAGGTACATTACATCTGTCTATTATTTTTTTAATTGATGTCCTTGCTTAGCATACGCTCTCCAAACACGGATGAGTCCGACATTGGTACAAGAGACCCTCAGTTGGTCGATACATATAAGGACTGTGTCAACATTAAGTAACTATTCGGTTTTATCTTCTTAAGCAATGCTTAATATTGAATAGGGCCACGGCCATGGTATCTTGGTCTAGTGCTATAGGGAATGGCAATCCTCAGTACAGCGATGTTATCAGCAACATTCGCAAGGTCAACCAAAAGTAAGCTGTCAGCTAGGACTTTATGGTTAAAGACAATTCACATCGCATAACAGTTTGCTGTTCTCCGCAGTGACCTTTGTTCGATCTGGCAAGTACTTGAATCTTTCTCGTGACGATCCCGCCAATATCTCTACTGGAGCATTTGGGCGTAGTTTCTTCCACTCCGTTGCTGGTGCCATCCCAACGATCTTCACTTCTGTCATTCTAGTCGATTCATGCTTCCTTGATGAGCCAAAAGTTGGTGGGAACACAAAACCGATCAAAGTCATCCAAGGGGCTTTACTCTCAGGAGAATGGGAGCAGTATGTTGGCGCCATTGGAATGGTCACTGGTGAGGCGGAATTTCGTGCACAACTATATAAGGACTTTCTGTCCTTCTCGACGACAGCGGCAAGTGGGATGGATGCATCTCCTAGCAGTGAGTATACATTCAATGCTCTGTTATCAATCCTTACTCATATTCAATAGAAGCTTCCTCTTCGAAATTCGTGCAGTCTAGTCCTTTTACTCGACGTCCCGCTCCATCTTACCAAAAGACTGCGCTGTCATTCCATGACATTGGTTAGTTTTATTCTCTCTCACACAATGTCCTTGGTTTCGTTTTTGATGCCTGTATTCATAGTCCCAATCTATGATGCCCGGAAAGTTAAAACGGACTTTACCGACACCCTCAAAATACTTCAGAAACTCCCCCACTTTCCAGGCGATGTTCCTGCAGAATCGTGCATTGTGGTCGGCCACACGATCAATACCTTCAAACGCTCTGATGATTTGTTGAAGAGTATTTCCCTAAATGTGCAGTGGGTGATGGTATTGGGCGTCTCTCATTAACTTGTCGTCTTTCTCGTCATGAAACTAGTGTGCCATGCAGCGTGGCCTATTGCCAATTCTCTTTATGTTGCCTTGAATTTGTAATGTACCTATCATTGAAATCAAAGCGTTTCGTGCCTCTCAGACATGAGATCCGATTTGTGACATTTAAAGTTGACTAATGTACAAGTGAAGTTCAAAAATATGAGTATGCATTTGTAATGTCTACAAGCCATTTATAAAATACCGCCGAAAATGTGTCCGCAAAAGATCCGATTGGTGCCCGAGCGGATTTCGCGCCTTGCTTCATGTTGGACCACAAGCTGCAGGTGTGATACCGTTCGATCTCGTTCACGAAGTAATTGACATTGTTGGTGTTTGAATCAACAATGAGTGAAATGTCCATGCGACAGAATACACTCATTGAAGGTTTCCCACCAATCAACGTCGACTCTATGGCATACAGCCCCTCGTAGGTGTCTCGTACGAAGCCGAAGAATTGCTGTCTTGCTTGATCTCGAATTGCAATGGAGCCGTGATCCGGATTGCAAACATCGGTCTTCATGAGCATTCCCTGTGCTTGGAACAATCTTGGAAAATGCCAAAAACTCGTGAACATGTAATGCGAGACGGAGGGCATCTGCCTACCTCAATTCCTCTAACGTATAGAAGGTCGTCACAATATCCCACCTCCATGATTTGCTCTCTTTGTTGTAATGCGTATGGACCGTGTAAATGTCCCTTCCACCTAACAAAAACACTCGCCATTCTCCGATCTTGGCCAGCGGCTCAACATAGGTTTGACCGAACCAACGTGAACCGGGGACCTCACAGTTCAGGCGCATATAGTCCCAATTCCGCCTTGGATCGCCCGGGAACAACACATGGTGACCGGTGTCACTATGCGTTCGCTTCAAAACAATGTTCGGTGGAAACGGTTCACCGTCCTTCAGCAGCCTTGATTGTGGTCGCATCATGTGCGTCCTTGACAATGCGACATGGAGCAAGTTGTGCATCTGCGTCCATTTCGAATGCATGGTGTTCATTTGTTTCGGTGGTGGCCACACCTGAATCGTTCGACACAGCTGGTCAATTCCGGCCAAGAATGTCGACACGTTTTCGACCGTTATACCATATTGATTACCACTATAGATGACATTCGAATTAACCGAATTAAAAAGAAAGGAAACTCGGCAAAAATGTTTGACACGCTTACATATAGGACATTCCCATGTCCACACCACCAAATACGCAATCGGTGGATTTGAACTTATTCCATGTTATGTTCGACCCCGGTGAGTTGAGCATGGCATGAGCGAACTCCGGCCAAAACATGTATTCAACATTGAAGCGGCGTATTGCACTGTTGGGCTCGTCACACCGCCAGTGGTGCATTCGCATAGCAACATAAACCTGGAATTGGAAAGTATTCTTTAGCGATAATTCTCCATACATTTTTAAAATATACAAACCCATTCCTGCATGCAAACGAAATATCGCGTCTTGTGCGCCTTGAGATTGTGAATATAACCATCGAGGTGCGAGTCGGTTTCGTACTCGTCTTGTGAAATCGTAACGTTGACGAATGCAAGATCATTGGTTGCAGCGGCTTTGCTTGTAATACGGGTGGTGGGATCAAGAACAGAGATTATGTGGAAAACGGGATCGGTCCTGACGGACTGTGTAATCGTGCTCATGGCTGCATCCTCCATCTCCACATCGGAAGTGGGATCTGGTGTATTGGACGCCGTCGATGGCAACAACGCAAGTTCCTCTTCAGTAGCATTTCAAACACCTATGGAATTTTCTGCGCCCTTCCGTCCAATACAGCTGGATAGAGGACAGGTACCGGATGCGATGCAATTTGGATGCTTGCTTGCGGATCCACAATGGCGCTGACAGGAACTTCCTTCCCTTTTCCAGAGGATAGTTTGCGTCTGCATCGAGAGGCAGTTTCGTCCTGGACAGATGTGGCGGCACACTTTGTAGCCAACTTCCTTGCGAGATTTGGGCATATTGAAGGTCTAACAGATCAGGTTATGTTAGTTTGTAAATTCAACGGGGTTCAGAATGGTACTGTGATATACCGGTATGTGTTCTATAACTCGGGATGTGTTGTGAGATGGTGAGTGTGAAGGAGAAGAAGAGTTAATCAAGTTTGGATAATCGTTTTGACTATCAATGATATCAGATTCGTGTCAGGTGACAACGGCAACAATGATGCTCCCCCGGTTGGATCGGCAAGGGGTTGGTTGTGCACCCATATTTGTCTTTAGAATGAATAACAATGTAACGACCTGCTGAACACGTGTTGAACAGGCCGAACACTGTTCGGCAAGTGTTCGGTCAGTCATATGCATCTTGATGCGTTAATCAATGTCTGTATGGCTTGTCGAACTCTTGTCGAACAGTGTTCGGCCTGTTCGACAAGTGTTCGACAAGCCATTTCTACGTGAATATATGTTCCACTTAATTTATTGACGTAGCATTGACTTGTCGAACACTTGTCAAACAGTGTTCGGCCTGTTCGACAAGTGTTCGACAAGTCATTGCTTTGTTAATATATATTCCACTTAATGTATTGACGTAGCATTGGCTTGTCGAACACTTGTCGAACAGGCCGAACACTGTTCGACAAGTGTTCGACAAGTCAATAAATTAAGTGTAATATATATTAACGTAGCAATGACTTGTCGAACACTTGTCGAACAGTGTTCGGCCTGTTCGACAAGTGTTCGACAAGTCATTGCTACGTTAATCTATATTCCACTTGATTTATTAACAAAGCAATGACTTGTCGAACACTTGTCGAACACTGTTCGGCCTGTTCAACAAGTGTTCGACAAGCCATAGCTACGTTAATATATATTACACTTAATTTATTGACGTAGCAATGACTTGTCGAACACTTGTCGAACAGTGTTCGGCCTGTTCGACAAGTGTTCGACAAGTCATTGCTACGTTAATATATATTCCACTTGATTTATTGACGTAGCATTGACTTGTCGAACACTTTTCGAACACTGTTCGGCCTGTTCGACGAGTGTTCGACAAGTGTTCGATAATCCATTGTCTATGTTAATGACCATACCATTATGTATATTAACATCAAGCATGTTCGATCTCTTCGACGTGTCACAAGTTAACAATATATATTTGTATAGCTACATGACAAATAGCGCTTATCGACATTTTAAGGATGTATTATGGCACAACTTCAGAATCTGTTTGGTTGTATGTTATTTGTACACCGCGTGTCCGATCAATGTATACAATGCCGAACATGTGTCGTTGACAGGTCATCTGACCTGGCCAGTTGCTTCATAGGCTAGGGCATCGACCCTGACATCCAACATTTTCCGTTCCCCTCGTTTTTTCCCTCAGACGCCCACCACAAAGATTCTACTACAGCTACCATGTCCTTGCCAGTCGTCAAAACTTCGACTCCCGCCGTCAATCCCGCGGCTTTCAAATACTGGCCTGATGCGCCGCCCAAAAAGCTGCAGGAGCTGCATCGCATCTTTCAAATCCAGTACATGGTCCCGCCGAAGATTCCGGCACCAACAAGGAATCCGGCACCGTTCCCGTTTTCTCTCGTAATCTCTATGTACTGAAGACCCACCCTCACGATGCCACCGCCCGAGGCGAGTTATGGCGGGAAATGCCCGAACGATACGAGGAACCGCTGCGTCGATTGATTTATCAAATGGATATGTACATCTACGCGACAGCAGCCGTCACATACAACAAGGCACCCCACTACTCGCCAGACTACGTCAAAAACGATAAGGAAGGGACCGATTTACTTCGGGATTACCTCAAGTATACCGACACCGTCATGGACGAAATTTGGGCAGAGGTTTTGGTCGCAAAACGGGCCAACGAGGTTGCCCGTGACTGGCGAAGCAAGATTTTCGACGATTGGCTCCTCAAAGAGTTTTATGTCGGCAAGCATTCTCCATCGGCATTGATTCAACATGGCGCTGTTAGCACCGAGACCATGCCAGAGGACCTCGGTGAGTATATATACGCATTGGCAGACAAATGGATTATGACATCTGGCATCATAGATTGGGCGAAATACGACGAATCTGTGCCAGCATGGCACAGCGGAACCTCTGCAAATTGGTCGTTCGGTGGGCTTCCGGACTCCACAAAGCTCGAAATCATCGGTCATGTTATTGCTTGGTGTAAAGGACATAGTGTCCTCGTCGATGCCGATGTGGTGGAGGACGATGAAGGTATGATCTATAATTACATGTGTGAATGTGCTAATAATATAATACATTTGCAGAAGAGCCGGTTCCCCAGGGCAAGGGCAAGGGCAAAGCCAAGTCAAAATCGGTCAAAAAATAGAAGACATCCTCCGCTGGTTTGTACAAATTTTTAACCATAGCAGTGTATAGATGTACTGAATATTCAGGTGGCGCAGACAATTCGTCCGAGAAGGACAAAAAGAAGCCCAAGCCCAAGCCCAAGCCCAGTAAGTACTTTCATTGTCTGTGATCATCACACACGGTAACTCCTCATCATCACAGAACGCACCGTGAAGTCCAAACCCGATGACGACGCTGACGGTGAGTTATTAAATTCTAAATATCAAGCTTATAATGCATATTGTTCATTCATGCATAGACGATATCAAGATGGAGGAGGACGTAGCCCCGGTAAAGAAGAAATGATCAAAGGCTCAAATGCGTACGTTACTCACTTTGCTCTGAATAATGCACTGACATCTCGCAGTCGCTGTCGAAATTGCGCCGTCGCGCGGATCCAAGAAATTGGAATCCGAAAAATTGACAGTGGAAGTTAAACCACCCGTCTCCTCCGAGTCGGATGATGTGCCACTGGAATCCGCAAAGTTGGGCTTGTTAGGACCAGAATGGGAGGGGTTGTTGCATTCTGATGACGATGTAATCATGCACGACAACGATGGACCTCCCAAACCCATACAGGACTCTCTCAGCGGCGATCACGAGGACGGCGAGACAGCAAAGAGGAGGAAGTTGGATCTGGCATCGGAGCAAGCCGGTATTATCGCAGAAAGGCTCCAGCCAGCGAAGCCTCCGAAGAAGTCTCCAACTCCGGGTATGCACATCACACTCTATATAGATTTCACATCTGATCTTATCAATATCCTAGGATTCCGTCCCAATACGCGTGCATCGTCACGCCATCAGTCGTCAACCCCGGCGGAGCCAGGCGGTTTATCAATGGATGTAGATTGGAGCAATATCGTTCCTCACAATATCCTAGTCTCGATTACGCCGAGCCAAACAAGGCCTTCATCTCCCAAGGCGTCAACATCTAAACTGGACCCTGGCCCTTAGTTTCGGTTGCTGTAAGTCCTCTTTTTGTGGAGTATTAATTATATTTGACTAAAGACACTTTTATCTCAGTCGTTGATTTCTAGTAATCTGTTGGTAATCTGTGCCCTCAACATCCTCCTCTACCGCCATTCTTTACATTTGTACAATATCTGTACAATTCTTTTTTTGCTCTATTGAAAATGGCTTGTGTTACTTTCCTATGACCATAACAATTGAGTAAGATAATAAGTATACACAGATATCACATAAGACATCGATCTTGGTGACTGAAAACCTGTTTGCTTAAATTAAGTGTATTAATTTCAGTTCACGTTTGTCAGTACAGCCACCACAGGTAACATGAGAAGGTAACATGAGAAGGACAACCTTGGATTACTATGACTCGAGTTAATGAACATTCAAATTGAATATATGTAATAAACCAGAACTGCCAACTTTATGGACCAATTAAATGGGGAGACACATAGGAGACGGATGAGGAATTTTTGCCATCAAATAATATTGAGATCTCCACTCAATTATTTTGTTGCTATCATAAGTCCGAAAATGTCGAAAACATAACGTTATCCACTTTTTACAACGTTTTCGGACTTATGATAACAACAAAAATAATTGAGTGGAGATCTCAATATTATTTGATGGTAAATTCCTCATCCATCCCCTGTGACAACTGTAACAAATCCCCCTCATATGGTGGCAAGCATAACCATCACTCCAAGGAAAGCTATGACTATTCAGTACCGGAATATTACGTATGTTACGAAAACATTCAATTGAATAAAAACATTATAAAGCTTCAGGCACACCTTATGATGTTTTTGGAAGAGCTTACAAATAAGATAATGTCATATGATCAATCCAATTGTGTTAATTGTTGTTCATGATCCGAACCACTTAACTAGTTAAATAGATACATGGGCGGTGCTTTCTCTTACTATCACCAATCCACATGAATCTCCATGATATCATGCATGTCTGCATTGCGGTATTGACTTATCTACATTTCCTTGCAATCGCAACCATATTTCCACAACTATGCCAAGACCAACTTATGTATATCTCTCTTGAACCAATATCCGCTCCTTTGATATCGGCATTGACCCAAGAATTGGGTGTTTTTCAAAGAAAACTCATAGAACATGAGTTTGCCCCAGATCAGGGCGATGCAACAATATTGATGCAAATAAATGCAACACAATGTGTAAAGTTCATTGAAATAACAAAAGATAACTTGACGGTCGATCCATTATTCATTTGGACTACATTTAAAAATAGCGCGTTCAAAATGCAATTACGTTCTATTCAATATGACAGAACATATTTCTTACCTCCTAAATATCTCTTCGCTTTGTATTGTCTTCTCAAACCTATCACTGTCCAATGTCGTTGTAAAATGATCAAAGCATTGCTCATGCGATCGCTATTGAGACGACATGATTTCAAAGCATATTTATTTCATTGTATTACTAGTTCTCTATCACATGCAATGTTGCTGTGGACCACACTATGTTTCATAATACGGCATAGCCGTTCAAACATAATTGTGTTCAATTTGAATTTATTCGGACACTTGTTTAAATCTTTATATATAAATTCCGTTCATAGATATGACTACATTGGTGGTGGTAAACGAATACCAACATTCAAGTTTAGCTTTCTTCAATCTTTTATGCTACCGTCTAATAATATCAACCATGATTCTGACATATTATTCGAATATGTGGGGCATATTGATGAACAAACAGCCAACACTTTATATGAAGATAGAAAAACATATGCATGTGTTAAAATGCCTTTACATGAACTTCTGCCAAATTTGACAGTGAAGGATATTGGTGAAATAACAACAATACATGGTATATATTTGTCAAAGACATTACGAAGATTACATGGACAAGATCTATCTGTGGCATTAATGAGGCATAATTGTTCAGCTTGTGATACTCATGTTTCTATTTTTCATGTGCATCATATTAAATCACATAAAGACCTGTGTAAACAGTGGTACAGAAGACAAAAAATGACAGAAACATATGAGTGCGGCAAAGAAGAAACTCAGGCTCAAATGAAAGAAGAATTGGACAAGTCAGATGAGCAATTATTTCCTCCTCCTCCTCCATCTATTGAATTGAAGGAAACCATAATCAGCAACTGGTGCAGAGATACATCACCTGAATGTTTCCAAGAAAGTGGGTGTGCTGTATGTGGTCAATTGGTTGCATTGAAAAACATGTCTTTATTGTCAAAGACGAAGGTTAATCTGAAAATATTAACTAGAGACAATATGGGAATCACAAGATGTGAACGATATCATTGTTCTGATCCAATAGAGGATATCAAAGGTCCAGTGCTAGATGACACATGTAAATGGATATGCAAACCATGTGTGCTCAGTCTGAATAAAGGCCAAACTCCCAAATATGCTTTGGCGAATGGACTTTGGATGGAAAGAATTCCTGCACAACTTCAAAATCTAACATTTGCTGAACAACTTTTGATTGCCCGTGTTCGTCACAACAAATGTATTGTTCGTGTCTCCTCTGGGATGCATAAAATGAAAGCAAATGCCATCATGTTTCAAAACCCAACACCAAAGATATATCAACGGTTGCCTCCAACAATTAAAGAACTTGATGAAGTGCTAGCCTTTATTTTCACTGGTCCTGCCAGACCAACTCCAGAAGACATGGAGCGAACGCCTTTATTGGTTCGCCGAAGGCGAGTTTCTGCAGCTTTAGAATGGCTGAAATTGAATCACATGGATTACTATGATTTAGATATCTCCTATGAAAATCTAGCACAATATCCAGATCATGGAATTCCTGTTGTGGTTGCATATCGACCAGCAGACACAAATAAGGAACCAGAAGCCACTAGTGCATTTGACAATGAAGTGGAAGATGGTGTGGAAGATGGGCCTTGTCTCTTTGTTGTTAGTGGAGTAACTGGCGAAAATCTAGATATTACAAGTCCAAAGGCATTAATAGCTAGAGCGACCAAGCACTTGATAGATGACCATGGTGGTGTTCTTGCCATAAGCCATGCTAGAAATCTAGAATCGTTCTTTAATAATCCTTAGTTATATCCTATGATGTTTCCCTGCCTATTTCCATATGGCTTGGGTGGTATTAGCAGCATAGACAATGATGTTTTAAGCATCAGTGATATGATGCACAAAAGACATCTCCTGATGTACCATGACAAAAGATTTCAAACCGATCCCTATTTTCCATTGATTGCATTCAATCAAGAACAAATCAAGGACAGTACAACCGGAGGATATTTGTTGACTAACAAACATAATTTCAACGATATTGCAGATCGCCTGATGAATATCAATACAGCTGTTTTGGATGACCTCTCTAAGAGATTATCTAGAGGTGATAGAGTCAAACCAGATACATCGGAAGAGAAAGCATGCTATAAACTCATTTCTGATCTGGATCACGTAGCTGGTCAGGTCAAAGGTTCAATTACTAACAAGAAATACATGCGAAATGAGATTTGGTCTCTGATATCCTATATTGGTGCTCCGACTTGGTTTATCACTTTTGCACCTGCAGACATCAATCACCCACTATGCTTATATTATGCTGACAACAAAGAAAAGTTTTATCCTAAACTACGTCTACCCCAGGATTGTTACAAACTAATTGCAAACAATCCAGTTGCTGGAGCCCGCTTCTTTCACTTTACTACTGAAATGTTCATCAAACATATATTAGGAATAAATGAATCTCATCCTGGCCTGTATGGAAACACATCAGGTTATTATGCAACAGTAGAGGAACAAGGACGTCTTACCTTGCATCTTCATATGCTGTTGTGGATAAAGGGATGCCTTACACCTCAGGAAATACGTGACAAAATTATGGGTGAAAATTCTGACTTTCAGAAAAGATTGGTGGAATATTTGGAAAGTTTGTGTGTAGGACAATTCATGACAGGTTCTAAAGATGAGGTATCACAGAAAATGGAACAGACAATGTCGAAACCTGAATATCAACAACCAACATGTGTCATGCCAGATCCACCATCATATAATTGTTCCATGAATTGTCAATATCACAACAAAAGATCAACATGGTGGCAAAGGTTTCAAGATGTTGTAGATGATCTTTTATTGCGATTAAATGTACATAACAGGCATGATGGCAAAAAAAAGCCATACTGTCTTAATTCGAAAGGTGAATGTAAACGACGATTTCCCCGTGATATCTTTCAACAAACTTTTGTAGAACCTAACACTGGTGCTCTCAACCTCAAGCATGGTGAACCTTGGATGAACACGGTGACACCTGAAGTTACATATATGCTACGATGCAATTCTGATGTGACCAGCTTATTATCAGGTACTGCTATAAAGGCCATAGTTGCATACATAACAGATTATATTACAAAATTCTCCTTGAAGACCTATAGCATTTTTGAAGTGATAAAAAGTATTTTTGATAAGAATTCCGAAATGATTGGTGGCGACCTGAAAAGAAAAGACAAAGTCAGAAAGCTGTTTACACAAATAGTCAATTCACTCACCTCCAAAATGGAAATTGGTGCTCCAATGGCTTCATTATATGTCCTTGGAAATCCTGATCACTACACCAGTCATAAATTTGTGCCATTCTTTTGGAGATCTTATGTTAAAGAGGTTATCAGTGCATGGTCTGATGAAGAAATTCCCAATATATGTGAAGACCAAGATAATGCACAAAAGGTTGTTATTGGTAAGAATAATGGCGCATACATTGGACTTTCCAAAGTAAATAATTATATGTTCAGACCAGCCTTGTATGATAATGTATCACTGTATGACTGGATATGTCTTGCCACTATGGAACCAAAGAAAAGACGCACCAAAACAAAGACCAAAAGGGCCAGAAGAGAACCAGTGCAAAACCAAATTTTTGACAATCTAGGCTGTGATGATTTGTCTGACTCTTGCACTGAACCTACTAATGTTGACTATTCCAGTGATGACAACTTGTCTAATGTCGTTGATAATGATATAGTCATGGAGATAGATGAAATTCTAAAACCTGATAGTTTGAATAAAAATGCAGGCCCAGAAATAGTTGATAAAACAAATGAAGTTGATCTTAATAAATTGACAAAATTTGAAAATGATTATACTTTACATCCCAATCATCCACAATATCTTACCCACCATGCCAAAATGAAAGGGAATGATCCCTTCATAGTTCCTAATTTTATTCCAAACACTTTGCCAAGGGCTGACCATGGTGATCGAGAATATTATTGTTGTACAATGTTAACGTTTTTCAAGCCATGGAGAAGTGGCAAAGAACTCAAATGTAAATTACAAACATGGGATAATGCTTTTGTAGACCATGAGTTTTCTAAAAGAGAGCTCGAGATCATGAAATACTTTGGTCTGCGGTATGAGTGTTTGGATGCAAGAGATGATTTCTCTGCTAAACGTCAGAAGAATAATACTGCAAATATAAGGTATTCATGGGCGACCTCAAACGGTCTTGATGAACTGGATGACATGCACAATGCTGAATTTGCATTTAATGGCGACGACTTCAACAACAATATTGATGAAGACAATAATGACACGGAAATACTCCTGAAACTTGGTCAAAAAGGACAAAAAAGGAAAGATCAAATGCTAATAGCTGAAAGAACTTTGAAAAGGTCAGGATGGCTCGATGATTGTATTGATGGTACCCCAGATATAGGACCTTTGATACCTATAGAACCACCTGTAGTACAATCAGCAAAATTTTGGAGAGCTGCAGTCCTTGCAAAGAAAAAAGAAATCATCGATGACAGAAATAAAAATTTACCAACAAACACAGCAACCATAGATAAATTGGCAAATTTTCAATATAATGATGTCAAGATAGTGGATGCAGCATACATCAACCATATGTTTATTCCTGCAAACAGAGCTGATCGTCATCTTATTGATATAACTATCAATGATTACAAGTTGAACACTGACCAAAAGAGAGCATTTCATATCATTGCGAATCACTCTACCTTGATTAACGGTTCTGATAAGCTACGCATGTATCTTGGTGGGATGGCAGGCACAGGGAAATCACAAGTCATCAAAGCATTGACTAGTTTTTTTGGTAAACACAACGAAAATCATCGATTTGTGGTTCTTGCACCAACCGGTGGTGCTGCTGCCCTTGTAAATGGATCCACATATCACTCCATTCTTGGAATTAATCAGGGAGGATCATCTCGTTCCCTTGCACAAGTACGTGCCAATCTTGATGGTGTGGATTACATTTTCATTGATGAGGTGTCAATGTTATCTTGCAGAGATATGTATAAAATCAGTGCTCAGTGTGCAAAAGCACGTGGTGTTTATGATGAACCCTTTGGTGGCATTAATATGATATTTGCAGGAGATTTTGGCCAACTTCCACTAGCTATGAGTGGTGCTCCTTTATACTCTGGAACCGTTGGTGTCCAAATCAATTCCAGTCAAACTATAGCAAATCAGGAAGCGGCTATAGGCAAAGCTCTTTGGCATCAAATAACAACAGTTGTTATATTACGTGAAAATATGAGACAAACCAATCAGTCAGAAGAAGATGTCCAACTGAGGCTTGCTTTGGAAAACATGAGATACAAAGCATGTACTCCCAAAGATATTGCATTTCTTCGTACTTGTGTTGCAGGAAAAGGTCCAAATGATCCAAAATTAGCCCAAAAGAAATTCAGGAATGTGTCAGTTATAACTGCATTGAATGCACAAAAAGACAAAATCAATGAACTTGGTATTCAACGTTTTGCTGCTGAAAATAGGAGACCATTAACATCATTCTATTCCATAGACAGATGGAATGATCCTACTAGTTCCAATAGCAAAAGAAAATCTCATCACATGTCAACAATTTTGGATCCTATTCGACACACAAAGATATTGGAACCTTCACTCCAAAAGCTACTTTGGAGCCAACCACATGCATCATCCTCTGATCATATACCAGGAAGATTGGACTTATGTGTAGGCATGCCAGTGATGC
Source organism: Hygrocybe punicea (assembly GCA_963556145.1). NCBI lineage: Eukaryota > Fungi > Basidiomycota > Agaricomycetes > Agaricales > Hygrophoraceae > Hygrocybe > Hygrocybe punicea. The sequence goes on from OY744469.1 coordinate 5,567,401, forward strand.
TGAGGAACAATGATGCAACAGAGTGCTGCATTACCAAAGGAGCAGAGGGCATAGTTGTGGGTTGGCAGAGTGCAATAGGTCCTGAGCAACAAACTGTACTGGACACTTTATTTGTCAGATTATTGAATCCTCCAAAAAAAATTAACATAGAAGGACTTCCTGAAAATGTTGTGCCGATTACAAAACATGTCACTTCCACCATGTGCTCATTACCCAATGATGATGTGATATCTTTGTCAAGAGAACAAGTGTTGGTACTACCTAATTTTGCAATGACTGATTATGCATGTCAAGGACGTACTCGTCCTAACAATGTAGTTGACCTCAGTAGTTGTAGAAACCACCAATCCTATTATACTTGCTTATCAAGAAGTGCTTCTGCAGCAGGAACTATCATCATGCAAGGCTTTGATCCTAAAGTAATTACTGGGGGTGCTTCTGGATATCTCAGGCAGGAATTCAGAGAATTAGAACTGCTTGATGAGATTACCAAACTGAAATATCAAGGACTCTTACCAGACCATGTCAAGGGAGATCAGCGAAATTCTATCATTGATCAATTTAGAAAATGGAAAGGAAAGTCATATATTCCAAAAAACATTCATCATGCTATCGCATGGAAAGCCACGGAGCAACTAAATCAATACACAACACAGCCCTCTCCATGGCAATTAATTAAACCTATGAACAAAAATCAAAAGGCAGATTTCAGAAACCTCAACTTTGTTCCTGCAAAAGGAACTGTTCCAATCACTGTCACTCATAAAAATTCGACGGCCAATGTATTGCAAAATAAAAAACGAAAATTACAACAAGTTGTAAGTTCATCTTCCATAGTGAAAAAAAGACAAAAAACAAGTACTATTGAATTAAATGAACCAAAAGGGTTTATATGGGATGCGGAAGATTGGAGCTGTGCTTATGATTCACTCTTTACAATATTACTAGCAATATGGAATGAAGATCCATCAAGTTGGAAAAAAAGATTCAATAGCATCAATGAAATATTAAAGATTTTGAGCTTAGGATTCAAACGATCCAAGAATCACACAACAGATTTAGAAACAGTTAGAAATACAATCAGACATTTATTGCATCAAGATAAACCCAAAATATTTCCTTATGGTCAAGTTGGCATTGCCATAAGTGATTTGGCCCATTATATAATGAAAGCAAATGAACCAATGACTTCAACTTGTCTTAAATGTATGAATTGTGAAAACATAACCATTCTGGAAAATGATAGATGTGATGCCATCTTTCATTGTTCATATTCATTTTCTGGAACCATCTCAACATGTCTTGCTCAAATCATAGTTAATAGACAACGGCACAAATGTCAATTGTGTTGGGGAGAGATTACTAAATTTATTGCATTTAACAAAATTCCACCTCTAATCATGTTTACAGTTGACTCTATTGAGAATTTAATAATTAGTCAAGTTATAAACTTGTCAATAGATGACATATCCACTGCTTACACATTGAGAGGAATTGTGTACTTTGGTGATGCACATTTTACTGCCCGCATATTCATCAACAGTATGGTATGGTTTCATGATGGTATATCAACCAGATCAATTTGCATTAATGAAGGTGATATAGATAACTTTTCAAATATTAATTTATTGTCATGTAATGGTAATAATGCTGTACTGTTTATATATGCTCAATCTTAATATTTGTTCTCCTGCTAAAAAAAGGAGGGACGAGTAATATGCCATGCAAAGCAATGGCCCACACCCCACTAGTCACTCAGCAATGTCTCCGAGTCATCTCCGATATTTCTGCTCTCGGTTCGTATTATCGCTCATTCTTCCAGGTCTCTTCATCCCTTCGAAAGGTGAATCGCATCTCCTCTGGCGAGCAGTCGAGAGCATTCCTTCGAGGATTCCAGGCCCCAATTCGCCACGCTATCATTTCGCATTTAGAGATAAAGCTACTGGACCACTTCCCAGATGACCCCTATGTCCTCAGTGACGTTTATGATGCTGCGCTTTTTGTATTTCGAAGCGCTGGTACCTGCGCACCCACGACGTTCACAGCGACACCATGCACTCGACCTTCGCACCCTGAGCTTGGTCTACCATCATCACATCAGTCTTTGTCATCATCTGCACCTTTGTCCACATCCTCGCCTTTGGTACCGCCTTTGTGCCTGCGCTCGCCTTCATCCTGGCTAGAGGATGCTTTGCGCGCGATTGCTAGCCGACTACAGTACCCAGATGCACTTGCTTCGCAACAACTGCTCTCGCTGTCACCTCACATTGATTCGCATATGCCACCTGCGCCGCATACATCCGCGCAGCGCATTGTGGAGATAGAAAGTGAATTAGCCATTCTGCGAAAGTGCCACGAACTAGCTACGCTGCGAGAGCATTGTGTTCACCACCAGGAAGGCCTCTTCAATCATCGCAAACATCGCGCTGTTCAGGAAAAACCTGTAGATCATTTTGTCTTGTCTAGCGGCCCAACTGCGGTATACTATGCGAATAGTGTGCAACCCTCTACCTGAATCATGCCCACTTTGACGTCGCATATCACTGCTCCACCCTCGCCTACAGCCTCCTCACCTGTCCGCTCAATTTCGCATTCATTCTTGCCTGTGGTACCCTTGACTTCGACTTCGCCCGCTACACTGCTGACTTCGGCTTCATCATCTGTGCCGAATACTTTAACCTTATCCCTGCCATCATTCAGCTCACAGACCCCTTTTTTTGCATCCCCTGTAGTCAAGATTTCGACCTCACAGCCCCCTGCCTCGCTATCACTTTGTGTCCCAACTGCGTCTCGCCCAGATCTCAAAATTGCGTCCACAGCTGCGCAGACCTTGTCTCAAGCCCTTGTACCTGCGTGCATCTTTTCGCCATCAGTATTAGCTTTGCCTCTACCCGCCTGTACAGCGCACAAGTCCCTAGAGTCTCTGCTTGCACCTGTCCCAACCTTGAACCCCGAAACTGCGTCCCCCCTTATGGGTATTTTGTCACCTGCGTTATTATCTTCTTCATGGCCTCGCGCCACTATATCCGTGCTTCCTGCACCCTTTGCATCATTTACTCTGACCCCAGCTACTGCGACTTCCATTCTGCTCACTGCGATTCCATCTGCTGCACCCACGTCTTCTTCAGTGCCCCGCGTTTTGTCCTGGCGTCCTGCGATTTTGCGTCCAACTGCGGACACCTCTGGAATGCCTCCATTAGTGTTGCCTCAACTCGGCTGGTCAGGAAAAGCTGATCCCGGTTCTGATTTTTTGGTGCACAACAGGCTTTCTCACAGGCTGATATTTTGTAGCTATGGTCTATAGCTACAAAATATCAGCCTGTGAGAAAGCCTGTTGTGCACCAAAAAATCAGAACCGGGATCAGCTTTTCCTGACCAGCCGAGTTGAGGCAACACTAGCCTCCATCATGGCTCCTGATTGCTGTGCATAGCTCGTATTTCACTCCACTGTTAATTTCGCTCCAGTACACTTCTGCGCCTGCCCACATTCCATGCTACACCGCACAGCTCAAAGCTAAGTCTCAAGTCGGCGAACCGCCACCACTATTCCTGGCATCAGTTTCATTTCTCATTCTTGCTACTGCTGCGCTTCGATTCTGGTCACTTCTCCACTCGTTGTTTACTGAGGACAGTCAATATTTCAGTGGGGAGGGAAGAAAAATGAAAGGGTGCACCACGGTAATGTAAATGGAATCAAATACCAACTCTACCACAGTGCTGTACGAATTCTGAGGGGTTCAATATGAATCCAAAAGATTAGTAAAAATACTCAGAGGTGCTCTGGATAGCTGCGATGATGTTTCCGAACAGCGCGATGTGTGCGATGTGTGCGGCGTGTGCGAAACAGTCGGCAATGTTTTCGGCGTATACATAGCACTTTGTAGAAGGAATGCAAAGTCTAATAGAGCACAGCGGAGCTATCGCATGGACAGCGCAGTAAAGAGGTGATATGATAGACTGCAATCGGGGGTATACAAGATGTCTCTCTAGTATGTAAACTATAGGGGGTATTTATGCAAAGTTGGTTGTTAGGACAATAAAGGATGAAGAAGGTAAGACAAATAGACGGCACGCGATGGAACTATGGTGCAATAGGGATGAAATGGAACTGAAATGAAGGGTATAGCACCATGCGAAGCAATTTCCAAAATATCTAGAGGATAGGAGCTATAATGTTTGAAATAAGTGAAACATGTCACATAAAGACTTCCCTGGAACCGGAACGGAATCGGAATGGAATAGGGTGAATGGTATAAGCGTGGATGATGTTGGAGAGGCTCGAAATATGTTTCCGAAGGGGGCCGAAGCACTCCAAAGAAAATCGCCATAATGTCAAATTATCGCCCATATCGTGCACATCACGCAGTCGCATCGCAATGGAGATACATATAAATCGGGATGTTTCGCAATGAATCGCAGCGAATCACAGCATGTCGAGGCTATAATAGGTCCAATAGAGGGTTTCTGTGCTTAGGGACGTGCACTGCGTATCACCGGTATTCCACCAATGTTTGCAATTGCAAGACAATGTGAATGTCAGCCAATAATTTTCTATAAAAGTCAATTGTTCATCAATGATTGGATGTGGACGTTGACCAATATTTCTGCACAGAAGCCATTTATCCACCAATGCTTGCAATGATGAGTAATATAAATTGTCATAAGCCAATCATCAGCCAATGCTGGGACCTGGAAATTAAAAGCCAATGCAAATGTTGGCCAATATTCTCTCCCAGATGCCAGTTGTTCATCAATGTGAGCATTTGGAAGTCAAAGCACACTGTAGATAGAACTTCAGGAACCATTCCACAGCCTTAAATTGGGGGGGGGGGTTTCTGATGTGATGGGAAGTATCTTTTGAGGCTTGCTCTTGAGGAGGATTCTGTGCAAGACATTTGTTAACCAGTCAGTGTCAGAAGATAAGCCTCATTGGATGTCATTACTGGTTATTTGCAAATATAATTTCTGAGCATGTGATGGAGAGATAATTTTGGCTGACATACAAACCACTTTTTTGCACCTCTCTGGATGATCAAGTGATGGCTAGGTTTTGCCTTGTTGTCCAGGAGCTTGCTGTTTACAGACATGTAGTCACACTAGAACTAGTTTTGATGAAACGGAATGAACTAAAATACAAGATACAAACTGTACAATTGTAATGAATGGACATAATTGTTATTGGAAGGCAGCATAAGGCAGTGGAAGAAGACATAAGTACACTGCCACCTCCCTATATCCATTGCATGATATGGGCATAAAAATAATGTTGGACACTTGTATTGGGTTGAGATGGGCTTCTGTAACCAAACATTGGCAGACATTCTTGGCGACTGCAAAATTGGAAAATTGGCTTGAGTTTCACTTCAGTAACCAGATATTGGCCAACAATTGTATTGGGTGCCATTTGGGAGCATTGGCATGAGATTGGCTTCTGACATGAAATTTTGGCAGATATTCACATTGGCTGCCAATTGGCAGTATTGGCTTGAGATTGGCTTCTGTAGCCAAAGAGTGGGGGACATGAGCATTGGCTGGCAATTTGTAGTATTGGCTTCAGATTGCATTCTCAAATGAAATAGTGGTGGAAATTTGCATTGCCTGCCAAATTGCAGCTTTGGCATTAGATTAGGTTCCAATGTGATATATTTGCTGGGATTGGCATTGGCTGCGAATTGGGAGTATTGGGTTGGTAACAGCATGTGTGCAGATGTATTGGCAGACATTGGCATTGGCATCGACTGGTAAGGATTGGTGTTGTATAGACATATATATCTCTGGGTACGTATTCACCCATTTCACCATATTCCCTATTTGTTCTGCTATTTGTATGTAGTGGCTTCTGTAAATAGTCACAAAGTAGAAGATTGTGGGGTTTCATCCCATTGACAATGGACTTGCACCCCAAATCTGTGCCTACGCAGGCCAGGTTCACTACAGCGTGACATTGGCGTCCAATGTGAAATATTGGCAGACATTGGCATTGGCATCGACTGGGCAGGATTGGCGTGACATTGGCGTCCAATGTGAAATATTGGCAGACATTGGCATTGGCCTCACGTGTGCTGTATTGGCATGACATTGACGACTGGGCAGGATTGGCGTGACATTGGCGTCCAATGTGAAACATTGGCAGACATTGGCATTGGCATCACTTGTGCTGTATTGGCATGACATTGCCGTCCAATGTGAAACATTGGCAGTCATTGGCATTGGCATCACTTGTGCTGTATTGGCTTGACATTGGAGTCGAATGTGAAATATTGGCAGACATTGGCATTGGCATCAACTGGGCAGGATTGGCGTGACATTGGCGTCCAATGTGAAATATTGGCAGACATTGGCATTGGCCTCACTTGTGCCATATTGGCGGGACATTGGCATCCAATGTGGAATATTGGCAGGCATTGGCATTGGCATCGACTGGGCAGGATTGGCGTGACATTGGCGTCCAATGTGAAATATTGGCAGACATTGGCATTGGCATCGACTGGGCAGGATTGGCGTGACATTGGTGTCCAATGTGAAATATTGACAGACATTGGCATTGGCCTCACGTGTGCTGTATTAGCGGGACATTGGCGTCCAATGTGAAGTATTGGCAGACATTCCCATTGGCATCCACTGGGTAGGATTGATGTGACATTGTCGTACCATGTGACATATTGGCAGGCATTGGCATTGGCTTGACTTGTGCTGTATTGGCGTGACATTGGTGTCCAATGTGAAATGTTGGCAGACATTGGTATTGGCTTTACTTGTGATGTATTAGCTTGATATTGGCGTCCAATGTGAAATATTGGCAGACATTGGCATTGGCATCGCCCGGGTAGGATTGGCGTGACATTGGCGTTGAATGTGAAATATTGGCAGACATTGGTATTGGCATCGCCCGGGTAGGATTGGCATCACATTGGCATCACATCTGGAATATTGGCAGACATTGGCATTGGCATCGACTTGGTAGGATTCGCATGACATTGGCATCCAATGTGAAATATTGCCAGGCATTGGAATTCCCTTTGAATGGGCAGTTTTGGCCTGAGATTGATTTCTTCAAGCAATCATTGGTGGACATTTGCATTGGCATCACTGCAGTAAATCTGGGACCCACACATCCAGTTGCACCTTCTCACATCAGTGGTACATTGCGTCCTTAGCATCTCTATCACCCATCACCTTGACCTTCATCTTTGTGCACTGCCCTCACTGTCAGATTTGGTCGTCAGCATTCACATTGGTTTCACATTTACCACTTTCATCAACAATCATCTCATAAAAGCTGACATTGATTAACATCCGCATTGGCTGTCCATTCAAACCCCTTCAGAGTGACAGCATTGCAACTAGCTAACTTCACCCATTAACTCTGTTGCATTTTAAATGTTTTGCCCACTTTTCCATTAAAGGTACCACAAAAAATATTCATATTAGATTCAATAATTCTACCTCAATCATTACACTGTACTTTATTCTTCACATTTCAAATCTTTTTCATATACTTTCTTCATCTTTTACCTCCAAGTCCTTTATGCTCATTCAAAATCTATATTCATTTACCCCTTACCACATTCAATATTTCTTTCATATCACCTTCTTACATATATTGAAATGCCATTGTAAAGTTTTTTGTCATACACTAACCAACATAATATTAAATGCTCATGGACCATGAAACTATTTGAAACAATTTTAAATCTTGATACTCTAATCTTTGGTATCTCTTTCACAACATTGGAAATTCTAATCCAATACCTTCTATATCTTTCATTACCACATATAATGCAAAAATACCTCATACATTTACTGTATTTGTATATCAGATTGTCTAATCTCATTTGAAATAATCACACCATTCTTGTGACCTGCCCTTTCAATTTTGTTCCTATTATTTTGTAATCATATTCCTAAAATTATAGTGTATTGACTTGAAAGATTACTCAAATATATTATTAGAATTTGGTTATGGAAGTCTATCACATTCCTTTTACCAAAATATCTTGAAAATACACTAATTATTTTCACAATCATTCCAACCCAAATATGGTAAAATAATTTAGAGGAAGTTTTCCATATATTACCAATTTGTTGACCCATCATATTTGATTATGCACCCAGTGCCACCACCTCAGGCTGTTGCACCACCACCTCAGGCTGAGGTGGTGGTGCAACATGAGTGATGAGAGACTGAGGTAAAATTGGATGAGCAGGGTTGATAACAATTTCAATCTTCATGGGACACTGGCATTCTGTGTTGGTGGAGGATGAAAAATGATAGAGAGTCACAAGGGAAAAGTGAAGACAATTAGCTGACTGTGCAGTGGAGACAGGAACACCACTGGCAGGCAAAACATAAAATGATGCAAGGTTGAAAAGTAGCCAGGCTAATACTAGTAGAAGAGACCAGCATGAGCTGGTTGTTGTATTGCTGGTAGGCCTTGGTGCCAACTCCTTCTCTCTGAAAATTAATGGCAGTGATGCCCTTTACCCTTCCCATCATGCTGTCATAATGGACCATTACTTGACATGGGTGTGTGGACAATCTCAATCTTCATGGGACATTCTGTGATGCTAAACTTGAAGGATAAAAAATGATAGAGTCGCAAGGGGTAAGTGGAGGCAATTAGCTGACTGTGCAGTGGAGTGAGGAACAGCTGGGAAGACATTGGAGATGTCATTGAAATCCATGCTGTTTGAGCTGGGGATGTACAGCCCATCATGTCAGGAGTGAGATCATGATGTTTTGGGTACTGCCAATCATGGAGGGGTGTATGGGGAACAGTGGTGCCTCAATCCATATGGAGGTGCCAGTGGCATCTGAAGGATGATTGGTTGAGCTGCACCACTTGTAGTAGCAATTTGAGCAGGTTTCACATTCCTGTGCTGGCAAGGGCCAGTGTTGCCAAGCTTCAACTGGACACTGGTGGCAGGAGGCATGATGGTTGAATCATAAGTTTAGGTTCAGGTTCAAACTGGTTTGAACCAGGTTCACAGAATTTACCCCCTGCCTGAACCTTGAACTGAACCTCAGGTTCGGTTCAGGCTTCAGCTTGAACCTGAACCCTATTTCAGGTTCAGTTCAGTTCAGTTCAGGTCTGAACCTCAGTTCAGGTCTGAACCTCAGTTCAGGTCTGAACCTCAGTTCAGGTCTGAACCTCAGTTCAGGTCTGAACCTCAGTTCAGGTCTGAACCTCAGTTCAGGTCTGAACCTCAGTTCAGGTCTGAACCTCAGTTCAGGTCTGAACCTCAGTTCAGGTCTGAACCTCAGTTCAGGTCTGAACCTCAGTTCAGGTCTGAACCTCAGTTCAGGTCTGAACCTCAGTTCAGGTCTGAACCTCAGTTCAGGTCTGAACCTCAGTTCAGGTCTGAACCTCAGTTCAGGTCTGAACCTCAGTTCAGGTCTGAACCTCAGTTCAGGTCTGAACCTCAGTTCAGGTCTGAACCTCAGTTCAGGTCTGAACCTCAGTTCAGGTCTGAACCTCAGTTCAGGTCTGAACCTCAGTTCAGGTCTGAACCTCAGTTCAGGTCTGAACCTCAGTTCAGGTCTGAACCTCAGTTCAGGTCTGAACCTCAGTTCAGGTCTGAACCTCAGTTCAGGTCTGAACCTCAGTTCAGGTCTGAACCTCAGTTCAGAGCCAAACCTATCCATCACTATATTTGACATAGGGTTTGCCATTGAGAACAAGACATTTGAGGTTCTCCATAATCTTGGCAATGTAATCAGTGGATGTCTTCAGCATTTTCTTCTCCAAATCAGTGTTGTTTGCACTCTCCTCATCTATGTTCACTCATTTCTTCTTCTTTGCTTTCACCTTGTCCAAGCATATAGTAGTCAGTCAAAGACATATCATCAATTGAAAGGGTTACCTTGTCCTTCTTATCATCTCCCCATCTCCTTCCAACCTTGTGAGATGTTTCACATTAATCGATGAGAATAATGCCTTCTTTTTACCTTTAGCCTTAGCCATCTTACTTAGGCTTAACTACATCCATGCAGCATTGAATAACATAACAAGGTGAGTTGCTTTGGTGAGTAGAAGAGGTCATGCCTTGACAGTCCATGTGCCAGTGCTGAACTTATAGGCCATGTTGAGTTTGGAATACCAAATATCCATCACATTAGCAACCTTGCTACAAAATGTACTCCAAGTGGACTGGCAAGTGATACTGGATGAAAATTTATGTATGTTGGATGTGGTCCTGATACTAGTAGGGATATTGAATTCAAGGCTGAGAACATCTGTAAATCAGCATAAGTGTAGGAAATATGTGAATAAAAAAACAGGAAACCTTCAGGTTCAGAATCAACATCAGAATCAGAGCTGATGCCTTTGACGACCTCAAATTCTTCATCACCTTTTGCTTCCACAGCCCCAGTAGTAACAGCTCTTGGAGCTCATTAATTGAGCCTGAGGTACTAGGCAACAATGGAGTCCTGACCAAAATAGTGGAAGTGGAAGTCAGTGGCAGTGAAAGTCAAGCTCAAAGTAGTGGAAGTCGGGTTTACATTGTACTCTCCCATTGTCTGTATTGTATTGGTAACATGGCATTGTTTTATTCATTCTATCTACTTGTCGACTAGTAAAAAAGGTATAATGAGCTGCGTTATTAATTTTCACCAAGTTCCTTGTGTGGTTTCCATGCGCGCTTCTTTCTGGGCCGTTTTGGGGTGTCAACATCGCTGAAATCTGTTGTGGCCGCCTTACCAAATGTTTTGGGTGCTGTCTGTACCCTCTGTGATCATCCCAACAAGATGCCACCAGAAATGGCAAGGGTCAGGGGAGTGTGAGACCCAGAAGCAGTGGTGTTGGTGATGGGAACATTGGTGAGAGTTGTGCCACTGGGATCAGAACTGGAAACAGCAAGGGTTGGGGGGGGTTGAGACCCTGAAGCAGTGGCGTCGGCAATGGGAACGTCAATGGTAAGAGTCGGGTTGGCACCAGGGAGAGACTTGGTGCCAGGAGAAACTCCTGCCATCTCTATGGCATCATCCTCCAGATCATGCAGATCGGTCTCCACAGGTTCCAACGGTGTTGCAACTTTGCCCTTCATGGCTGTTGATGGATTACGGCGCCTTTGTATACCAGAGCTAGCCTGTAATAGTTTTTTCTTCTTGCGCAATTCCTTTGTATACACTTGTGACACCTTTTTAGCCTCAAGTTCAGCAGCTAGTTCATCTTCAATCTCCTCGAAAGTGGTAAGATTTGATCGATGTTCTTGTGCCTTGCGAATGCAGCCATCATTGCACAACTGGTTGGCGTGATCACAATGAGCTATTGTGTTCCATTTGTTGGGTAGGATGCAGCTTAGTTCCATTTGGAGGATTTTGTCCTCTTGAAGTCGATCGTATTCATAAGCTCTAGTAATAAAGATAGCGATGAGAAACAATGATAGACTTCAAGAAGACTCTGATACATACTTACTTATTGACTCCAGAAGGGTCAAATTGATGCCAGTATGTTGATTGGCAGCCGGGTGCGAACTCTCATTTAGATTTGTGTCACCCGGCGTAAGGTACCAATCTTCACGATCAATCTTGGAGTGAAATTTGTTTAATGATGGGAAAGACCAGGGGCAGGATTTCTTGTTGTGATACCAGTCGCGCAGTTTCTTGTACTCTGAACCCTTGCGGAAATTCTTAAACACTTCAAGTTCCGCCATCGTCTCCAAGAACCGGAACTGCTGAAAATGATTTATGACGTCTTGGGGACAGTGGTCGGTGAGGGAATTAGCAAAACTAGACCAGCATGAGTCCAACCAAGGCAAGAAATCAAAGATGTCACTCACCGATCAAGATGAACTGTACACGTCCGCACAATGTATTGGACAATAACCTGTGGGTCTGTCACATGGATCCCACTAATCTCTTGCTGATTCCACTTCAGAAGGTCATCTCCGCAAGCATCAACTTGAGGCTTGCAACCATCAACCAATATGGCTCAAAGTCCAGTTCCATGGATAAACTTGAATTTGACTGGCTGACAGGTCACACACCCTATTGTGTCCCACAGCCCTGACCACATTCGCTGAAATGCCTGGTGTGTCTCGTGTGTACAATAAATGCATGCAATGGTGATACCTGGGTTGTCATCAACGATGGCTCAAATAAAGAATGTAAGTACTCACGCATGTTGATCCGATCATTCCAGATCACGACCTCCCACTCCTTCCAGATTCCATGTGTTCGCTTGTAGGTGTTGTCGTAAAGTGAAGCCTTGGCTTTGTGGATGAGTTTGGCAAGATTGGATAACATAGTGATGATGATGTAAATTCTATCACAAGACGATACTTCATGAATGTAACGTTTGTCAGGTGGAAGTGTCGTTGAATCCAATTTCATTTGGGCGAGAACCCCTTCAAGGCCACTGCCATGGGGTGCTGCTTCAGTTTTGAGTTGGTATATGATTTGCCGCTTTGTTCATGCGTTCACGAGTGCTGGATCTAATGCTGAGACATGCAAGCTACCAGTGATTTGGAATGTTGATTGTGCTGAGATGATGTTGAGGACACATAATACACATCTAATATAGTTCAATCATACCCAGGTCGACCTTCTTCACCGTGGCTCCTGTCACATCAATTGCTTCCACCGCCTGCCTATAGACATCCTTCCTAGTGCATGAGACTTTCTCGGAAGGCGGCGCTGGATGGTTGTGAGGACCGCTAAGTATAATAATGGCTTTGCGAATGGAACGATCCACTGGCGAGTAGACTTTGATGCGAGCCAAACATGTGCGCTGCACTAAGTTACCCTGAACTATTTTCCTGGTTTTGTCAATGTGAGAATATGCTATGGGAGATAAGCAAAGATCCATGGATTCAACACAGGTACATATGGCAGAGTTTCCTACCCTTGCCCCCACTTCAAGGCATGACCACATGAGCACATTTCCCAGTGTTGACATCTTTCAAGTTCTCTGGTATCCTCTTGAAAACCCCACCCTCCTGGAACAGTTCGACGATATGGCTTTCTTGAATACCAACTGGAATTGTCCGGAAGTGGTGCGAGAATGGGGGATTGGCTGGTTTCCAATTTCTGCATCCGATGAAATGAGACTTGCCATTGAAGTTTTTCTCTTTGAGGTGTCGTACCACAGGTGATTCAGGACATTGGCTGCCATCGTGCTGAACGTGCAGGCAGACCTTCTGTAGGTAGGAGTTATAAAACCTAAAGAATCGTCAGGGTGATAAATGGGAAATACAATTGACCCTGACTCACGAAATCGCACGTAACACAGATGACAAGCTCTGTTGCTCATTGACATCGAGTTCTGCCTTGAAAAGTGTTTCTCTTCCATGCTCATCAGGTTCATAATGTTGGCAGTCCGCGAGTAAGGCCATGTCGAGTTGATTGCAGTGGTAGACTCCTTGGCAATGATGTTCTGAGACTTGGCATGGCAAGCTGCCAAGCGCAGCAACGCGAGGTGTTTTTTCTCGGTCGAGCGACCCGCCACTCCCCCCACCCCATGAGTCTTGATCCTACAGCTGTTTATTTAGTGTCCAAAAACAGGAAATATGAATGTACCAGCATACCTGAGACTTGATGATGGTGGCCATGGACAATGGCTTGCCCTCACTGTCGTTCCACTGGCGGTCATCATTGGAGAGGTCGAGGAGGTAACTGATCCATTCTTCTCGTGGCACTGTCCAACATGAAGGGATTGTCGTGAGGCAGATGATTTAGCGCAGGGTGTGTTGCCGGGTTATTTGCAGGGGTACGTTGGCTTGCAGAAGCGGTGTAGATGCGGGTTCTTGGTGGCTTCGGAACAATAAAGAGAAATGATCCTAACCTAGGGGTGTCAGCGTAGAGGTGACTGTGGATAATCAGTGTCGGGGGATAATAGTAAAGAAAGGGAATGTAAGTAAAAGTAAAGCCGCCGCGTAAAACTGGACTAATAATGACAAACCTGGTGATGAACGGACTGAAAACGGATAAATAATGACGAACCCGATGATGCCAACAATGTTGGGTATGGCGGGTTGGGTCGGGTCGGGTTGGAAATGATGAACAAATAACGAGAACAATGATAAAGACGATGAAATGAACTATAAATCTAAGGGTCTATGAGGACGAGCATTTGAAATGATTAAAATGATTCTGACTATGAGGGAAACGGGGACTAATGGTATCTATTTTTTGTACGGTCGTCGGGGACTGTTTTTATAGTACATGTGTGTGTAGTCTACTTTCGGACATGTCTATTTCGGCCAATAGAAACTACAAAGAAAAGATGGAAAGGGGATGTGGAAAGGGGGGTTGCAAAGCAACAAAGACAGAAACATGGAGGGGAAAACGAATATCCATGAAAAATATGTGAAATGTCCTACATATCTCCGAAAGGACGAGGGGATGCACAAATAAGGTAAATCCAAAGTCGGGGTTCGAGTCCGATGAGATCCATCTCCTATAATTAGAACTCCAGGGCTTCTGAGGCTGCCAGATTTGGTCCGAAAGCGGCTGTGACAAAGCGGCATGTGTCGGGTTACATTGGTCACGTCGGGTCACATCACGTCACATCACGTCAGGTTGCGTCGGGTTACGTCGGGTTCAAATGCGAGTTGAATAGAGGCATCGGGTTCGTCCGGATTTGTGATATATCGATGATACGGACTCAGAGGGACGTTGAGTCTCTACAGTGGGTTAGCTGGTATTTCAGCGGTCATGGGTTCTTTCTTTATACATAGGCACTTTGCAGTGAGGTGCTTTGTTGGGCTTGAGTCAGGATCAAGGTCGCTATCAGAATCATCAATGATGATGACCTCTGATGGGACTAATCTGAAGTCGCCGTGCTTTTGTTTGGGTGTACATGCCACTAAGATACTGACTGCATCATTTGAAAATAAGTTGTCGAGGGTGGGGGATACATGCTGCTTGGAGGCAATGGGTTTCAAGATGGGTGTTGATGAAGTGAGATGCATGCCAAGAGATTGCAAGGCGGGAGATACGCGGCGGTCAGAGGAGGTGGAGGTGGATGTTGATATGGGCGTTGATGCGACCTGCGCATCAAGGGATTGCTGGGTGGGAGATATGTGGCCGCTGGAGGAGAGGGGAGCCGAGATGGGCGTTGATAAAGTGACCTGCACGTTGAGGGATTGTCATTGGTAATACTGGGCGGTCCAAGTAAAAAACAAATCGGGTTCCATCCATAATTCGAGGTTGTTGGCATTGGGCAGCGTGAGCTCCTGGAGGAATGCTGGGATGGTCTGGATATGCCATCGTGTCAGCTAATATCCTCAAAATTTGTTAGATATGTACCTCAACGATGTACTTGTTGAGTACATCACAGCTCACTTCAGTCAACCACCTAGCCCCAACTAACTAGATGTAACACAACTCTGTCGGTGTTCCATCTAAGTGCTCATATAACCATGGTACTCCCAAGGACAATTTATTGCCCCAGGGACATTCTGACTGTAGGCAAGCGTAGGGTTATATTTTTATCCCTAGGGACAATTTCCAAAGAAGACCAAAGGCTGAATAGTTATCCCAAGGGATGATTTTGAGAAAGGATCATGGCCTGAAATATCATCCCATGGGACATATTATAATACCATCAGGGAGAATATATATTTTCCTGGGATATATTCTCAACCAGGTGTTGCTCAGCTCAAGCTGATGTTTTTTGAAAAATGGCTATAACATTGTAAATAAAATAGGTAAAATTATGAAAATATTTGTGTGCATAGATTAAAAGGCCTAGGGACTGTAATTTCATCCCTTGGGATATGTATTTCATCCCTTGGGATATGTATTTCTTCCCTTGGGATATTTATTTCGTCCCTTGGGATATTTATTTAATCCCTTGGGATATTTATTTCGTCCCTTTGGATATTTATTTCATCCCTTGGGCTATTTACTTTATCCCTGGGGATATTTATTCCGTCCCTTGGGATATTTATTTCATCCCTTGGGCTATTTATTTCATCCCTTGGGCTATTTACTTTATCTCTGGGGATATTTGTTTTATCCCTTGGGACATTTATTTTATCCCTTGGGACATTTATTTTATCCCTTGGGATATTTATTTTACCTGAGAAAAGCCCATGGGACATATAGAATATCCCATGGGATACTTATCTTGTCTTAGAAAACAGCCCATGGGACATAGAACATCCCTTGGGATACTTTCACTATTACAGAAACAGCCCATGGGACATGAAAAATATTGCTTGGGATATTTACGTTAACCAAGAAAAAGCCCATGGGACACATAAAATATCCCATGGGATATTTACTTTACCCACAAAAAAGCCCATGGAACATATAAAATATCCCTTGGGATACCTTTGTTATCGCAGAAACAGCCCATGGGACACATAAAATATCCCTTGGGATATTTACTTTACCCACAAAAAAGCCCATGGGACATATAAAATATCCCTTGGGATACCTTTGTTATCGCAGAAACAGCCCATGGGACATATAAAATATCCCTTGGGATATTTACTTTACTCAAAAAAGCTCCAATCTACAGGCTGGTGGGACTGCCTGCTTGCTCAGCATCTGCCAAGTCACACAATAATAATCATAGCAATGCCACATGTTACATAATTTTAATTTACCAACCACTCAAAATGGATATAACAAATTAAATAATTATTTTACCTAACTACATGTTATTCTAATTTATCAGGGAAGAGACAGGGAGGTGGAGGAGAGGGGAATGGCAGGGAATGGGGGTGAGCAGGGGGAGAAGGGGCAGGAGGTGGATGGGAGGTGGGGATGGTGGATGGACAGCACATAGGCAGGGGGAGAAGGGGTAGGAGACAGCCAGGGGGAGAATGGAAAGGAGGAGGGAGGAGGGGGAGGGGAAAGGAGGGAAAGGGAATGACCAACAATACATACCGGTGTTCCCCTGGTGTCCACGCCCCTCGCCCCTGTCCTCGTCCTCGTCCTCGTTGTCCCCGTTGTCCTTGTCGTCCCGGTCCCTGTCGTCCTCGTCGTCCTGGTCCCCGTCGTCCTCGTCGTCCTGGTCCCCGTCGTCCTCGTCGTCCCAGTCCCCGTCGTCCTTGTCCTTGTCCTCGTCCCCGTACCCATCCGCCTTGTCCTCGTCCTCGTCGTCCCCGTCCCCGTCGTCCTTGTCCTTGTCCTCGTAGTCCCCGTCCCCGTCCTCGTCCTTGTCGTTACCGTGTGGCCCTGTTCCCATTCGCGTTGTCGTTGCCGTCCCGTTGGCCGTCCCGTCCTCGTCGTCCCTGTTGCCGTCATCCTTGTTGTCCCGGGCTCCGTGGTCCTCGTCGTCCCGTTCCCCCGTCCCGGTCGTCCTCGTTTCTGTTGTCCGTTGCCCCCGTCCCCGTTCCCGTGTTCGCTGTCCTCGTCGTCATCCTCGTCCTCGTCCCCGTTTCCGTCCTCGTCGTCCCTGCTGCTGTCATCCCGTTCCCCGTCCCGGTCGTTCTTGTTTCCGTCGTCCGTGGTTCCCGTCCGCCCGCTGTCCTCGTCTTCGTTTCCTCGTCCGTGTCGTGGTTCCCGTTCCCCTTGCCGTCGTCTTCCCCTTTCGCGCCGTGGTCGCGTTCGTTCGTTTACCCCGTCGTCCTCATTCCCGTCGTCCTCGTTCTTGCTGTTGTAGTGGGCCTGGGTTGTCCCCATTCTCGGCTGCGTACTGTCTCCTTGTCGCCCGCATGCGCGTCTGCTTGTTGCTGTTGCCGCGTTCGCGTTCGTTTGGCACGAGGGTGAGGGAAAAAAACCTACAAGTGTGTTTAAGTAGTCAGTAGAATGAAGAAAAAAGATAAAGAATAATTACCTGGGGTGCTCTGGCATCCGCACCCATTGTCGCGTCGTTGTTGAAAACGAAGTCTTGTTGAACTCGCGCGCGAGAATTTCAACCGGGATTTGCCGATATCCCAAACGGGGTCGAGTTGCCATATAGGGAAGGGTGGCTGGATTTTCTTATTATTATTACATGTACTACAGCACCTAAATGGCCAGGGCAAGACCCTGAAGAGATATAAGTATGCTATACCTACCCCACAGGGAGTTTTTGTATTTTATTTCATTTTATATGGGGAGATATTCACAATGCATTCTATGCCTCTGCCAAAAATGGACCCTTAAACACCTAACTTTGCGACTACAGGTCTGAAAATCTAAATTTAATTCTACGGGTACTAGGGAAGGTGTACATTGTGTTCCAGACAAGTGCCTGGTAGTTGGTGGTGCGGAGAATGTGTTGTAGCCAAAATGGATTTGGA